>MDKF010877274.1:0-30115 GCA_026770625.1 Nicotiana glauca
GTCACAAATTATTGTAACAAAATTATTTATTTTGATTTTGGAATTCTTTACTTGGGGTAAAAATCACGTGCTCACCCTAATGGAGCGCAGAATAAACTCTAGGCTGGGAGGGCACTAAGTAAGGAATGGCCCTGATGAGAACTGGGAGAACCATGGCCCGATGATGACCCACGGTAAACTGGGCGAGCTGACTGAGCATGTCTAAATGGACGGTCTCTGCTGTGCTGAAACTGACCCCCATGAGGAGCACCACCAAAACTACAGGATCCACGAGGCCTCTTGACCTCAATCTCCACTCTCTCATGGCAACGAATCGACTCTATGTCCCAAGCAATGTTGACAACCTCTTCAAATGAAGCACCAGACACCCATTCTTAAGTCATAAGAATCCATAGCTGATCAGTGAAGCCATCAACGAACCTCTTGATCCTCTCCCTATCTGTGGGAACCAACCAGATAGCATGGCGGGCTAACTCAGAGAACCTTATCTCATACTGTATCACATTCATATCATCGTGATACAACTGCTCGAACTGCATGCGCAGCTCCTCTCTGCGGGACTGCGGCACATACTTCTCCAGAAAGAGGATAGAGAGTTGCTGCTAGGTAAAGGGCACTGCACCAACAGGCCTACGCCTCTTATCGGACTTCCACCAAGTAAAGGCAGCTCTAGAGAACTGAAAGCTAGTGAACGAGACCGTACTGGTCTACAGAGTACACGCCACACGAAGAATCCTCTGATTCTTGTCCAAGAAACCCTAGGCATCCTCGCCCTCTGTACCATTGAAAGTCGGAGGTTGAAGTCTACCAAACCTCTGAAATCTACGCTGCTCATCATCAGGCATGACTAGTACCACATAATCCTAAGCAGGTGCCACCGGCTGGGCTGGTGGTACCCCCGGTGTCTAAAGCCCCTAAATAACCTATTCGGGTGTACGAGCGGCAGGAGTCTGAGTGCCTCCCCCGGCCTGGGAAGTAGCTACTGTAGTAGAAACAGCAACCGCCTGAGCAAGACTGGTGCACATGGTCAAGATCTGAGCTAAGGTCTCCTGAAGACCCGGAATAATAATAGGCTTAGCCGATGCCTGAGCTGGTCCAGCTGCAGCATCCACAACTGGGACCTGATTATGAACTGGGGTGGCCAGTAGATCTGTATGTGCTGCCCTAGCTGTTGTGCGGGCTATGCCCCTGCCCCTAGCACGGCCTTGATCGCGATCTTAGCCTCTTGTAGCCCCAACTGGTGGTACTGTTGATCGTCCGTCCTGACCGGTAGCACGCGTCCTCACCATCATTGAGATAATAAAATAATAGATGTTTAGTTACCAGAATCAACAGATTCGCACGACAAAATTTAAGATGTGAAGTTTTCCTAAAGGTTCTGCAGCCTCTCGAAGATAAGAATAGATGTCTCCGTACCGATCCACAAAAATCTACTAAACCCGCTCATGACCCGTGTGACCTATGTACCTTAGGCTCTGATACCAACTTGTCACGATCCAAAACTACCATGTTGTGATGGCGCATATCGTGGAACTAGGCAAGCCGACTCCTTACCAAAAAAACAACACAATTTTTCATTTGCAATATTTTCAAGCTAATTAATAATAAAACTTCATAAAGAAAACCTGAATTATGAAAGTGCGGAAAGAAAAGCCAGACATCGGGGTGTCACTGGTCATGAGCACCTACAAAATACTGTCCGGGATACTGAGACTAACATAGTGTGGAAAAGCAACTATAAAATAAACTATAGGAAGATAGGAGGGAGAAGAACATGGCTGCAATGGACAGTAACTACCTTGCCAACTCCGAGAAAAAATCTACATTTGGACTAGTCAACAGTCGCTACCGGGTCCTGATGTATCTACACATAAGGTGTAGGGAGTAATGTTAGTATACCAACTCAGTTAATAGCAACCAAAGTAAATAAAGGCTGAGAAGCAGTGACGAGCAACAAAGCATACAAGTTCATATCATGAAAACTTAGTAAAAGTACAACATGCTTTTAAAAGCAGAGTATGAATTAAATCGTTTCGTTTAAATTCAGTTTCAGTAAATTCATTTGAAGATATTTTCAACAATTCTCAATAAAGGCTCAGTAAAATAGTTAGCAAAATAATGAAATCATAAACAGCCCCACGGGTGAAACACCACTCATGAACAGTCCCTCGAGCAAACCTCTCAGTCACTCATATATAGCCCCTCAAGTATATCTCATATCACTCACACTCAGGGTACCCGCGCTCACTGGGGGTGTGCAGACTCCGAAGGGTCTCCTTCAGCCCAAGAGCTATAACAAGCCACCTCATGGCATAAATCAATCAGGCTCTCAGCCTCACTCAATCATGATCAGTAACAACATGCTGCGGCGTGCAGCCCGTTCCCATAAATATCCTTAAAAATCAGGCCCTTGGCTTCACTCAATCATAAACCTCTCAAGCCACTTGGGGTCTCAGTAAAAATAGAGTACTCAGCCCAAAACAACATTTTATATGTATCAAAATAGAGTAATAAAGACTGAGTTATAAAATTCAATAAGCGTAACAAGACTGAGTACAGATTTTCAACCAAAAATAGTGAGAGGATAGTAAAAAAAGCCCCCTAAGGGTCCAAAGAGCTCTGGCACAAGGCCCAAATATGGCATTCACCCCAATTTATAGAAACTCATTCTAAAACACATAAATATCATATAGTTTCAATCAAATGTGCAACTTATAGTTGCTACGGGATGGACCAAGTGAGAATCTCCAATGGTGCATGCCCACACGCCCATACGCTCGTCACCTAGCATGTGTATCACCTCAAAAAAGTAAAACAATACAAAATTCGAGGTTTCATACCCTCAGGAGTAGATTTACAATCATTACTTACCTCAAACTAATCCAAAACCTACTCCGCGACGCCCTTGCCTCTGGAATGGGCCTCCAAATGTCCCGAATCTAACCAAAAGCTATACAATACAATCAATATAGACCAAGGAACCAATTTCATGTGAAAAACTATCAATTTAGACCAAAATCATGAAATTCACCCAAACCCGGCCCCGGGCCCACGTCTTGGAATCCAACAAAAATTACAAAACTAAAAATACCTTTCACTCATGAGTCTATCCATACAAAATTCATCAAAATTTGACATCAAATGGTCCCTCAAATCCTTAAATCAAATTCTCCAATTCCCTAGCCCTAACCACTCATTTTCACCCCTAATATTCACTAATTACATGATTAATCAACGAAAATTCATCACATATACAAGTATTAGGGCTCAAGCCAGTTACCTTACTAATAAACCCTTGAATTCCTCCACAAAATCGCTCTCAAAAGCTCCAAGGCCGACTAAAAATGGTGGAGAATGAACTAAAATTCGCGAAGTCCACCTTTAATACATTCTGCCTAGAAATTCCAAATATGCAATCCATATGTCGCTTCTGTGACGCGGCACCTGCGGGAAATACATCACAGGTGCAGTTCTCGCTTAAGCCCTCAGAAACCGCTTTTGCGGTCAAATTCCTACACCTGCGGTCTCGCAGGTGTGTTCCACTACTCGCACCTGCGGTCTCGCAGGTGCATTCCACTACTCGCACTTGCGGCTCCTCTCTCAACTCTCCATTTTTTGCATCTGCGACTTCCCCACCGTATTTTCGACCTCGCACCTGCGGTCCCTACTCTGCAGGTGCGGTTACATCAGAAGCAGCAACTTCAGCTGCCTTATTCCTTTTCCAAATCCTCTGCTGAAATCATCCCAAGTCCTTTAGGAACTCAACCAAAGATGCCAACACATCCCACAACATCAATGAAGCTTAGTCGAACCTTTGAATAGCTCAAAACAATATCAAAATACCAAATCACCCTCGAATTCAAGCCTAAGAACTTCTAAACTTCCGCAAACGATGCCGAAACCTACCAAATCACCTCCGAATGACCTGAAATTTTTCAAACACATCACTAATAACACTCCAACCTACTTTAACTTTTGGAATCCTATTCCGTACCTGATATCAAATTTTCCACTACCGACCAAAATCGCCCAAATTTTCAATTTCGCCAATTCAAGCCAAATTCTACCACAGACCTCCAAATTACATTTCGGACACACTACCAAGTCCAAAATTATCTAACAGAGCTAACCAAATCATAAAAATATAAATCCGAGGTCTTTTGATCATAAGTCAATATCCGGTTGACTTTTCCAACTTAATCTTCTAAATAGGAGACTAATGTCTCATTCTACAGTGAAACCACTTCGGACCCAAACTAACAAACAAGATATGATGAGGAACACATAAGGAAGAAGAAATGGGGGAAACAGGGCAATTCGAAATGACCGATCGGGTCGTTACATTAGACCTCTAGTAAGTATCGTAGTCGATCCCTCGTCCCTACTCCTCTGGGGTTAGGCTAGATACTTATGGGGTACATGTTGATTTACGTACTAACAATGCACTTGCTGCACTTATTGTGCAGGTGTACACATATGTTTCTGGTGGTCCTCTAGGTGCAGAGGCGTGGCTATTGCGGGAGACTTTACGGTGAGCTGCAGTTTCTTGTTACGATCTACAGCCTATACAGTATCCATCAAAGTTATTTATAGTCCCCTATCTGATTTTTATTCTATACAGATGTTGCATTTTATTATATTTCCTAGTTGATGCTCATGTACTTGTGACACCGGGTTCTGGGGATCTCTACTAGATGTTTAGTATGGCGGTTCACATAATTACTATTATATCTCCCCGTAGATTTTATTTCATACTATTTATTTAAATAAAATTTATGAGTTTAAAATTAATAAAATGAGTGAAGAAATTTATAAATCCATGTTGGCTTGCCTGACGGTGGCGTTAGGCGCCATAACGACCTATAACGGATTTTGGGTCATGACAGAAATTATTTGATAATATTATACTATCAAACTTTTCATGCCACTATTTTGGTACTTGTTTCAAGCCATATAGAGACTTTATAAGCTTTCAAACTTTATGTTCATTACTAGGAAGAACAAATCCTTGAGGTTGTTTCATTTAAATTTCTTCACTTAAATTTCCATTTGAGAAAGCAGTTTTAATTTCCATTTGATGTACATATAGATCATATATAGATGCCAATGATAAAAGTACTTTAATGGATGTTATTCTTGCAATTGGAGCATATGTATGAAAGTAGTCAACGCCTTCTTTTTACATGAGTTTGCAACTAGTCTTGCGTTGAAGGTTTGTATAGAACCATCTGTATTATATTTTCTATTGAATACCCATTTACAACCGATCTAGCAGGCAAATCAACTAAAATCCAAGTGTTGTTGGACATTATTGAGTCAATTTTATCATTGATTACCTCTTTCCAAAAAGCAATATCCCATAAAGACATATCTTCCTTATATGTTTTAGGATCTTCTTATATACTAAATAAAATAGGTATTTGATTACAAACTTTAGTTCTATCTCCCTCCACTAGAAAAACTATAGATTTCGAAGATATAAAATTCGGATCGGCTCTAATTAAGTATTGTCACTTCTTTTTTATTTAAAAACGTTTTAGAATGTGGCATCTTTTGTGTATCATAACTACTTTGATCTTGTGCAATCAACTGCTCATCAACAATATCATTGATGAATCTATTTTCTTAAATTCCAACATGAATAGATTCTAGATCAAGCTATTTATATGCTTTTGAATTTTGTGCATATCCAACAAAAATAGTTTTTATTCCTCTAGGTCCCAATTTAGTTCTTTGGTGATCAGGAACTCTATAAAAGGATACACCCACACTTTAAAAATATATGTTAGGTTTTATACCATTCCAAAGTTCATAAGGTAAAACATGAACACTTTTTAACTGTACTCTATTTAATACATGACAAGCAATAAGTAGTGCTTCACCCCACAGATTGTGCGGTAAATGTACATTTAATGACATATAATTAACCATGTCTACTAAAGTCCTATTTTTCCTTTCTGCCAATCTATTTTGTTGTGGTTTATAAGGTGCACTCGTTTGATGTATTATTCCATGCTCTTCACAGAAATTACTAAATTCGGTAGAAAAATATTCTCCTCCTCTATCACTTCGAATAATTTTTATTTTCCTACTCTTTTGATTTTACACAACTGACTTATATTCCTTAAACTTTTGAAATGCTTCATCTTTTGTTTTGAGTAGGTAAACATGTGTTAATCTAGAGAAGTATCTATAAAAGTGAAGAAATATCTTTTACCACCTCTAGTTAATTCTCCATTGAATTTACATAAGTCAGAATGTACTAAATGTAATAATTTTTTTAATCTTTCAACTTTACGAAATGGTTTCTTAGTCATTTTTGCTTGTAAACATATTTCACACTTTCTTCCATGTTTAGTTCAAGTGATATAACCATTTTTGGATATATAATTTAAAGAACCAAGATTTAAATGACCTAATCTAGCATGCCATAAATAAGAATCAGGCACAACGTTATAAGTAGAAGCATAATTTGTTGCATCAATACTATGTTCGAACATGCCATCATAATGGTACCGTTTTCCTGCAAACAGACCACTCTTAGACACAATAACATGATCAACCTCAATTACAATTTTGAAACCTCTCTTAGAAAGTAAACTAGCAGAAATCAAGTTCTTCATAATTTCAGGAACATGGAACACGTTCAGAAGAGTCAGCTTCTGTCCAGATGTAAAGTTGATTTCAACTATTCCTTTTCCTACAACTTTGACTGTAACATGGTTGCCTACCAGTACCTTTTCAGGATCTTTAACTTCTGAATAAGTCTTGAACATATTCTTGTCATGACATACATAAATTATTGCACCAGAACCCAACCACCAGTATTGATTCTTTATGGTTGTTGCAGCCATGTTAAACTCTTTAACCATCTCAGTTGGTATAGCAGAAATCATACCCAACACCCTTGTGTTTACCTTCTCTGAATTTCTTGAATTTTCAGATTTTCCAACATCTCCTGAATGAAAATTTATTCCCGCTTTCTTAAACCTGCAGTCTCGAATCTTATGGCCTTTCTTTCCACAATGAAAATAATTCATATTGTTTCTCTTTTTATAAAGAGACTTTTCCTTCCTCGACTTATTCTGACTAAAAATATTAACTGTAGAACTAGAGGCACGACCAATTTCATCGCGAGCACGAGTCTCACTTTCAATTTGAAGATGAGTTTGAAATTGTTCTACAGTTAATTTGTCAGTAGAATGCAGAATTTTCTTTCTGTAGTTATTCCAGGAAAAAGGAAATTTCGAGAGAACTGCACCTATTTTAAGTGCATCAGAAATTTTCACTTCAAGGTCACTTATTTTTGAAACTAAGATTTTTAACTCATGTATATGATCTATTATAGGCTTTGTATCTACCATCTTAAATTCGAAATATTACAAAGATAAGAATTTATCGATACCTCATTTCTCGTTTTCATATGCAGTCTGCAATGCCGTCTATCGCGGACCTTTTTCTCGCAAAATCAGGTTTCGACATGTGACGACTCTTTTAAATGGGAGAAATTGTTAAAAGAAGAGTCTTCACCTAACGATTTTAAGGTGCGTTAGGGCACCTACTATGCAGATAAATCTGTTTGACTAGTCAACACCACCAAAGATTGAGTAAGAGCTCAAATTACCTTAAAGAGAAGGTGTTAGGCACTCCTTAAGGTCCGCAAGTGTGGGTCTCAACCGAATTTAAGACTATGTGGATTATAATTAGGCGAGATGATCGAATAAAGAAAGAGGATAAAAGGTTGGAGAGTTTTATTATAACATAATGAGAATTGATAAAAATCTCAAGGACTACAAGAATACAACTATAACGGTCTATATTAGATGACTAAGTGTATAAAGGAAGGGGGTTGATCACGACCAACCATGCATTACTATTAAGTAGTGAGAGAGGTCGAAGCAACTTTTATCTGATTTAGGGTCGGGATCGAATTCCACAGAGAGCTAGATATTGGAGTTGGGTGTATATCTGGAGTGGAGTTGTGTATTTTCTCCAAATTGCACTTTTACACATTTTTGGGTTTTTAATTATGATTCTAATTTTATAAACTACAATGCTCAATCAAACTACTATAAGCTAGGATTAAACTATTACAAGTTGTTCAAACGTTTAAAGCGCACTAGGGTAGTGACTTTCGCCTAGGTGGTCAATTGACGGAATCTTGAGGCTAAAGCTAGATTGATACATTTGGGGAGTATGATGTAACTATTGCTCGATTCTACTCACTCTATACCTCTCGGTAGTTCGAGTAATTTTGCCTGAATTGAATTTCTCAAGACCAATTAGGTATGCGAATTTGCACAAGAAATTGAGGATCAAGTCGGGTATTATGATTTCTCGGTTTAACCCTTTAATTGGGGCTATCAATTCTCTTGAGTAGGCCCCTATTCCTTGTTGGACTAATTCTAGAGACTTAGGCTCTCTTTCTCAAGAAGAGCAAGAGTCAATTAAACACAAACTAGTGTTTGCAACCACTAATTTAGCAATTAAACATGGAATTAGCCCAAATATCAAACACCCATAATCAATCAAGCTCTAAAATACAAGACCCATCAATTACCCACACTTGATGGGTCTAGCTACTCATAATTAGAGAGAGAAACTAAGAAATAGATGAAAAAACTCATATATTAATTAATTTCTAAGATAAACTAGAAGATTCAATGTTGAAATGAAGATAAAATTGCCCAAAATAGCTAAAGAAATGGAAGTCACGAGCGCAACCTTCAGTACTTACAATCTGCTTAACCTAAAAATGGAAAAGAAGCTATTTATACTTAGATAAAAAGTCTGGACAAAAATACCCCTACGGGGTTAGTGCGGACCGCACAAAATATTGTGCGGCTGCATTAGGGCTTTGAACACAAAATTCCAACTCTCTGAACTCCGGCAATGCGGACCGTAGAGAATGTTATGCGACCGCGATGGCTTCTAGTGCGGTCCGTATGAAATGGAGCGCGGACCACATTGGCTTCAATCTCCAAAACTAGCACGTCTCTGATCTTTGGTTCTATGGACTGCACGAAATCGAGTGTGGCCGCAGTGACTCCAATGCAGACCGTATTAAATCTTATGCAGCCGCATTGCCTGTTGGCCTGGAAATCACCTTCTCTGAATCTAACTTGTGCGGACCGCACAAAATGGTGTGCGGCTGCATTGGGCCTATTTTGCCTGAGCTTTGTCTTGTCTTCGTACTTGTGCAAGTTTCACTCTTTTTTTAGATGACCTTTGACATATTGTCACTTTGTTCAACAAACCTGTAATCAAGCACAACTTGTGAGCCTTTTGGGACTATTTTGCACAAATTTATAATCAAAACATAAGCAAGGAGGAGTATAAAATGTATCAATATCCCTAGTTATCTACTCCCCCAAACTTAAGCTTTTGCTTGTCCTCAAGCAAATAATATAAGACCCACCCCTTAAGAGAAAATTCAGGACAATTCAGCTATCCTAAAGTGGCCTCATCAATTGGGACTAACAATTGCCCTCAATACACATTAATCGTTAACAACATTTACTCTTTTAAAACACCATGGATCAAGTATGACACATGAGCATCAAGAATTGACTCAACACATCAAAAGACTCTTTCTATTACTTTAGTCATTGTGGAACCCAAACTCACACATCCTCAGCTCTCCCTAAGCAACCCTCACCTTTAGAATAGTGGAATCGATAACGAGGTTAATGGAAATTCACTCATCCCTCTCAAAGAAAAGACACATGTTCGGCACTAAGTACCATATGCTTGCCCCTTATGTAAGTCACCACTAATGTAAGCTTCATTCAACTAGAGATCATATAGGGCTTTTGTGGAGACTTAGTGAAGGCTTTTGGTTCCGAGTAGGCAATGTTTGGTCTAAGTATTTTCCATCTTCCCTTAAGCACTTCTTTTGTTTCATTTTTGCACAGATTCACTTGACTCTTTGAGTCTTTTCACTTCTTTCAAGGGGTAAGAGATACACCTTGTCACTCTTTTTTATACATTTCAAATATTTTTTTTCTTTCTCAATTTTCCACGCCTTTCATTCTTTTCTTTTCTTGAATCCCTTTTTTATTCTTTTCCACATTGAGTATTCTTTTTGTCTTTTTGCTTTTCTTTCTTTTTTATTGCCTTTCCTTTTCTTCATTTTGTACCTTTTTACCACTTTGTTGTAATCCTCGTCTCTCCCCCCCCAAACTTAGACTTTTGCCATGTGCTAAGGAAAGATTGGGTGCCAAGAGAGGGTATCTTTTAGAACGGGTAAAGGTTTGTATCATGGTTATTGAAGGACAAAGGTTAAATGCTCAAAAAGGTTGATTAGGGATTTTATCTTTGGTAGGCTATGGAAGTGTTTAATCTATCGTTTGGATCAAGGAGAACCTATAATCATGTCTCAAGTCAAAATTCACTTAGGATTTCGCCTAAACAAATATTCAGAACAGGTTCTAGACCAATGGCTCGGGACTTGGACTTGCAATGTAATTTCTCACTACACACACTATGGGATTGCTAAAGACACAGAGTTGGGGGTCAAAAATGACCTTAGATAAAATTTGATCATACAAAGGTCCCGAAAAACCTCTTGATGATTATTGGTCAACACAAGAGTCTCAGGGTCACGACTTTCACCATCTTAAACACAACAATTTATTTTTGACCATGAGATGAAAAGCAAATGTGCTAGCCCAAGTGAAGCTTTTCTTGAGGCACCCTTAACCACTAACTACTAAAAAGCCAAAAAGAAAAGAAAAGAAGAAAAGACTCAAACCCTTAAAAAGGTTGTCACGCCATCTATCATTGAGAAGAGCCACCCAATTCACACAAACTCCATCTTTGGAAGAACCATGACATTAAGAAAACCAAAGGCTTATTGCAAACATTCAAAACAAGAAGCTACGAACATAAATAATAAGCTAAGAACGAAAAATTGTGGAAAGTGAAATGAATATATACAAGAGGGGATTTGATCGAATATACAATAGATGGGATGAATACGTACAATGTAACATAACTTTATATATAGACCCAAAGTAAAATAAAAGTGCGAGAAATGTGACAAAATGTTGAAATTATATACAAACCAAAGATGAAAAATCAAGAAAGCATAAAAATTTTCAAATATATACAATCATCCAAATCCAAAAAAGTAGGGCCTACCCCCTCAAATAAAGTTGGCATTGTCCCCAATGCCAACTAAACCAAATAAGCACCGAAAAGAAAAGGGGAAAGGATATAGAGACTCCCTATGGCCTGTCTGTCTGCACGGGCTCCTGAGTGGCCCCTGGGTCCTCACTGTGCTCGGGAACCTTAGAATGGTTCCCTATAGCCTGCTGCTCTGCTGCTGGGACCTGGGCCTGGACAGGCTCCTGAGGTGTATCCTGTGGCTGACTAGAGGAGGCCTCCGGTGGATTTGCCAATTTGATGACTGCATCATCCGCTAGGGGAATAATCCTTTTCCTCTTGAGAGGCCTCTGAGACCACTCCGGCTGGGGATGAGCTGCTGGTATAGGGTTATGACGCAATAAATCCAAAGGTAACTGGTCTGCCTTCAACATGTCAACATCAATCCTCAGCTCCTTCACAGACTCCTTGGAGGCCCGTGTCTTTCTTAAATTCTTGTGATCCTTAGAAAGCTCCTTAAGAGCCTTACTATGTAAATCAACAGCATCAACGAGCACTTTCTGGTCATCAAGGATTTTCTTCTGGTTGACCAGAATCTCCTTGAGGGCATCCTCAATAGTCTGCGGGACCTGTAGAGGTGGAGGTGCCAATTGAGCTTCCACTGTAGTAGTGAGGATAGACAACTTGGATGAAGATGTCTGCATCTAATTGTTGATGCTGAGAAGAGTCTGGCTCAGTCAGTGAGCAGTCACTGGGTAGGCTCGAGAAGAGGGAATCTCGGGATCTGCTAAAGTGGAAGGGCTCGGAGGAATGTCTATGGAGGTGGAGGCAGGCTGAGTAGGAGCCACTACCACTGGCTCTTCAGACTGGCCAGTTGGAGCAGTAGCTGTGCCCTTGAAGTTCTTGCCTTTTGGGTTATCATCCCCCTGCATGTTGTACCATAAGAATGGGGCCTTCGCTTTGACCTTGATATTAAATGGCCTCTTTTCAACTTTTAGGTCCCTGAAGTACATAGTCAAGAATCTAGGGAAGGGGTAGTTTCTGTCATACTTACGGCGTACAAGTATGATTACTCGATACATTACCTTCCCGACATTTATCGGGTACCCCGTCATGATTGATGCCACCAAAACTGCCCGGTGAAGAGGGATAGAGTTGTCATGAGTAGTGGGGTCCAATCTGCTACACATAAATGTTTCCCACCCCCCCCTTTGGCCTCGAAGTTCAATTCCTTCTCAAAATCTTCACGTCCACATTCAGCCAATTGTGGGTGGTACTGGGATTGCCAGATACTGTGCCAACCACGAATGGACTACCTTACCTAAGTCCAACTTTTCCATGTATAGCGACTCATACTCCTCATCAAAGCCTAGGTAATCATTTATAGTTTTCCCGTCAAACAATACTTTCAGGTTTCACACCTTGGTCACCTTGGTGTCCTTTTTGATGTGGGCAACGTTGGCATAGAATTCCTTGACCAAGTGCTCATTAGCATCTATACATTCACCCAAAAAGTGCTCCCAGCCAATTCTCTCCCTAAATTGCCTCATCACATTGGGGTTGTGAGGTAACAAATATCTATCAACAAAACTCCTCTCCGGGATTAACTACCTCACCGGCCACCATTCCCTAAATTTGTGATAAGCTACCTAACTGACGAATCGGGCCTGACACACCTCCGGGTTTCTAGTTCAAGCAATCCCACCAACCTGAGGTTCACCCCCTTCTCCTACTTCTCCTTCTCCTCCTACTTCCACATTGCCTCCTACTGCACCCTCTCCAGATAATGAAGCCGTGGGAGAGGTGGACTATTCCCCACTACCTTCAGCTGAGCCTTCAGATGACCTAGAAGATACAATCACTAATGCTTAAGCAGTGGGGGAAGGTGGAGGAGTGTCTGTTAGCCTAAACCTCTCTGGCCAGTCTTCAATGTACTATGGCAGGAAGTTTGAAAAAATCTCCCTGGAGGGCTCATACTCACTCCCCCACTGGTCACAGGCCTGTCTGCAGCTTTGATAATTTTTCATTGGTTCTTGATGTTTTGCTGGACCTGAGGGGCAAGTTTTATCATTTTCTTGCCCTTGCCACCTCGGGAGGACTCTCCCCTGCCTTGTTGTTTAGTACCCTTTCCTGTTTGTTTCACCATTGTCTGCACACAACATTTATTAGACTTGTTAGTATCAGTTGAAGCTATTAAGTTCAGAGTTATAGAAAATTGCAGACAGTTGCAGGTTTTGAACAGTGCAAACCGCACAAAATGGAGTGCGGCCGCACAGAGGTCAATACGGACCGTACAAAATGGCAATGCGGTCCGCACAGAGGTAGGGTTCAGACTACCCACTCTCTATATTAATACAATGCGGACCGCATAAAATGTAGTGTGGCCGCAGTCCCCAAACTTTAGAGAACCAATACTCAGTAGTGCAGTCCGCACAAAATGCCACTGCGCATCGCACTAAAGCACCGTGGACCGCACAGAATCGACCGCGGTCCACACTGAGTGCCCAAAATCAACACTTACTTAGGGTTCCATGTAATTTGATTTTAAGTCCAATTTTACACCTAAGAAAGGCTCCTATGTGTTTACCCAATGTTTTTAACTACCTAATGCTACTTTAATCAAGAAGTTAACTAACCTAATTCTACCAAATTGAAAGAAATACGGGAAGAGCAGGATGAGAAACAAGGAAAACAAAATGCAAAAGAAAAATAACAAAATTAACACAATTACAAGGACATTAATATTACTAGATGTGAGAGGAAATGAAGATGAAGAATTCCAAGCAGTTAATTTTGAGTAAACGAAGGATGAACAATGTTTTTACAATTTCAGAGAGAAAAGGGTCGAAAAGTGTAAAAGGTCGACCTCAAGCGTATTTATAGAAAAGGACCTGGGGCCCATCTTACCAACCCAATGTGGACCGCACAAAATTGACCGAGGTCCGCACAACACTGCAATTTCCTGAGTTTGAGAAGGCAATCACTGCGGTCCGCACAAAATGGAATGTGACCGCAGTGCTCCACCATGGTCCGCACAAAATGTAATGCGTCCGCAATGGAAAACTTCAGAGAACTAAAAATTTCACCCTTCTTCAGTATGTCCTGCACTGCATCGCACAAGCCTGTATCATCTCACAACCAGTAAGTCCAAAATAAATCCTTTCCTACAATGAAAAACAAGAAGAAAAACACATGGGTTGCCTCTCAAGAAGTGCCTAATTTAACGTCGCGGCAAGACGCATGTTACCATCCAATCATTTGAAATGAACAAGTGCCACCACATGGCTATCTTCAAACTTTCCCAAGTAGTGCTTGACCCTGTGACAATTAACCCAGAAAATCTCCCCATTTTTGTTCTTCAAATCAAGGGCACCAAATGGGGTCACAAACACCACCTCAAAAGGTTCGCTCCACCTGGACTTTAGCTTTCCCAGAAATAACCATAATCGAGAGTTGAACAAGAGCACCAAATCACCTACTCTAAACTCCTTTCCATGAGCATATTTGTCATGGAGGTACTTCATTTTGTCCTTTTACGAGGAAAAACTGGAGTAGGAATGGAAACAGACTTCATCAAGTTCATTGAGTTGCTCAACCTGGTGATTTGCAGCCACATCCCATTCAAGGTTTAATTTCTTCAAAGCCCACATGGTTTTGTGCTCTAACTTCATTGGTAAATGACAAGATTTTCCAAACACCAGCCGGTATGGAGACATACCAATTGGAGTCTTGTAAGCAGTTCGGTAAGCCCATAGAGCATCATCCAACTTCTTAGACCAATCGGTCTTGTTAGAATTGACCGTTTTAGACAAGATGCTCTTGATCTTCCTGTTGGACACTTCAACCTGACCACTTGCTTGAGGATGATAAGGAGTAGACACTTTGTCGTTGACACCATACTTAGCAAGCAAGGTGTCAAAAGCTTTATTGCAAAAATGCGATCCTCCATCACTTATAATTGCTCGAGGAGTGCCAAACCTTGTAAAAATGATCTTCTTTAGAAATACAACCATACTCCTAGGACAAGTGAGGCTTGCTCATTTGGTAACCACCTCCACCTACGACCGTTAGGTCCTGGGTTCAAGTCACGCTGGAGGGGAAGTGTGGAAACACTATATATCCTCCTAATTTGGGAAGGTTTTAAAGGAAAAAACCACACTCCTAGCTTCATTATTGGGAAAAGCCATGGCCTTGACCCATTTTGAGACATAGTCAACAGCTACAAGAATGTAGGTGTTTCCGCACGAGCTTACAAATGGGCCCATGAAATCAGTACCCCATACATCAAAGATATCCACTTCTATAATGGTGTCTATAGTCATCTCATCTTTCTTTGAAATTCCACCCGCTCTCTGACATTAGTCACACCTTTTCACGATCTCACTGGCATCTTTGTACAAGGTTGGCCAATAAAAACCACAACTCAGAACTTTTGAAGCTGTGCTCGCCCCTCCATGATGGCCACCATAGGGGTAGGAATGACAAGCCTCTAGGATGCTAGATTACTCCTCCTCAGGTACACACCTCCGGATCACTCCGTCGCTGCAAATCTTGAACGAATATGGCTCATCCCAATAGAAATCCAAACTAACCCATTTGAGCTTCTTCATTTGTTTAGAAGAGAGCTCACACGGGATGATGCCAGTCACAAGGAAATTAGCAACATCCGCAAACCATGACATATCACTCATTGAAATAAAAAGTAGCTGCTCATCGGGGAATGCATCATTGATCTCTAGGCCATCACACGGCCTTCCTTCCTCCTCCAAGCGGGATAAATGATCCGCCACTTGGTTTTCACTACCTTTCCGGTCCATAATCTCTAAATCAAATTCTTGAAGTAATAAGACCCATCGCATCAGTCTAGCTTTGGAGTCTTTCTTTGTCATCAAGTATCTAAGAGCTACATGATTGGTGTGCACTATGACTTTGGCTCCTATAAGATATGGCCGAAATTTTTCCATTGCGAATACAATAGCCAACAACAACTCTTTCTCAGTCACTGTGTAGTTTCTTTGAGCCTCATTCATTGTCTTGCTCACATAGTACACCGAATGAAACATTTTGTTCATTCTTTGACCCAAAACTGCCCCAACTGCAACATCACTCGCGTCGCACATGAGCTCAAAGGGCAAGCTTCAATTGGGTGCGGTAATGATGGGCGTGGTGGTCAACTTATGCTTGAGAAGTTCAAAGGCTTGCATACATCCCTCATCAAACACGAACTTTGCATCCTTTTCTAGTAGCTTGCACAAAGTATTCACTACCTTCAAAAAGTCCTTGATAAATCGCCGGTAGAACTCCGCATGCCCAAGAAAACTTCTAACCCCCTTGACAGAAGTGGGGGGAGGAAGTCTTGAAATTTTCTCAATTTTGGCTTTGTCAAACTCAATACCATTCTTTGAAATTTTATGACCCAAAACTATGCCCTCCTCAACCATGAAGTGGCCTTTTTCCCAATTTAGCACAAGATTGGTGTCTTCACACCGGGCTAACACTCTATCCAAATTTTTTAGTGAAGTCGCCCTGTACACCTCCAAAATATCTTCCACCATATCGGTGAAAACGGGCATCATACACCGTTGGAATGTTGCCGGTGCATTGCACAACCCAAAGGGCATCTGAGAAAAAGCAAAGGTGCCATATGGACAAGTAAAGATTATCTTCTCATGATCCTCGGGAGATATCAAATTTTATTTTACCCTAAATAGACATCCAAGAAACAATAGAAGGCATGCCCAGCAAGACGATGAAGCATCTGGTCCAGGAAAGGCAATGGGAAGTGATCCTTGCGGGTCACCTTGTTCAGCTTGCGGTAGTCCATGCACACCCTCCATCCGATCACTGTCCTGGTTGGGATGAGTTCATTAGTAGCATTGGTCACCACGGTCATACCACCCTTCTTCGGCACACACTGCACTGGTGAAGTCCACGACCTGTCAGAGATAGGATATACCACTCCGACATCTAACCATTTGATTACCTCCATTTTCACAACTTCTTGCATTGCCTTGTTAAACCTCCATTGATGTTCCAAGGAGGGTTTTGCATCATCTTCCAGAATAATCTTGTGCATATAGAATGCAGGGCTTATTCCCCGAATATCAGCTAGAGTCCATCCAATTGCCTTTTTTTGCTTTTTGAGCACCGCCAATGTGGCATCTACCTGCATGTTAGTAAGACAAGAGGAAAGAATAACTGGTAAAATTGAACTAGGGCCTAAGAATTCATACATGAGGTGTGTAGGCAATGGCTTCAACTCCAACGCTGGGGGTTCCTCAATTGAATGCTTTGTTGGAGGAGTCTTCCTATTTTCAAGATCCAAAGAGAGTTTCCAAGGCTCATAAGAATAAGAGCCCATTCCATGTAAAGCATTCACGCATTTCACTCGGCCCTCATCATCATTGACATCAAGATTCAAAAATACGGCCTCCAAAGGGTCCTCTACGTTGATCATTGCACTAGTATCATCAATTATCACATTCGTGACAAGATCCACAAATGAGTACACTTCTATACAATTGGGCTGCTTCATTGACTTGCACACATGAAAAATGACCTTTTCATCACCCACCCTGAAAGTGAGTTCCCCTGCTTCCACATCTACTAGAGCGTTCCCCGTAGCAAGGAAAGGTCTCCCCAATATGATTGGAACTTCATAGTCTACCTCGCAATCCAAGATCATAAAATCAGCTGGCAAGATAAATTTGTCCACTCGGACAAGCACATCATTAACTATACCCAATGGTCGCTTCATTGATCTATCCGCCATTTGCAATCTCATAGAGGTTGGCCTTGGTGGCCCAATACCCTAAGTCTTGAAAACTGAGTAGGGCATCAAATTGATAATAGCCCCTAGGTCACATAAAGCTTTAGCAAAGTCTGCACTCCCAATAGTGCAAGAGATTGTGAAAGCACCGGGATCCTCCAACTTCAGAGCCATTGAATGTACTATACCACTAACTTGGTGGGTCATCTTGATAGTTTCACAGTCCACGGATCTTTTCTTTGTAACCAAATCTTTCATGAATTTAGCATAGCCAGGCATTTGCTCCAAAGCCTCCACCAAAGGCACATTGATGGATAGGCTCTTCATCATGTCAATGAACTTTTTAAACTGATTCTCATTTTTCTGCTTGGCTAGCCTTTGAGGACAAGGTGGAGGGGGTCTAGGCAACGGTGCCTTGGCTTTTGCCACAACCGGCTCCGGCATGTCTATTACGCGTTCCCTAGACGGGTTCACGTCATTTTTGCATTTCCACCTCGGTATCTTGAACATCAATCCTCACTTCTTGATTCACATTCTCAACCACCAAAGGAACTTCATCTTCTAGCAACTCAACTTCATCACCCAAAACTTGCTTTTGTTTGGAGGCATTCACATCACCGCCTCTTCCACTCCGTGTAGTTACCGCCATAACATGATTGTTCCCACCCTTCGGGTTCACTACCATATCACTCGGTAGAGCCCCCTTAGGGCGAGTATTCAAATACTATGAGATTTGGCCTAGCTGGACCTCCAAATTTTTGATTGAAGTATTATGAGAAGCCAATTGCGCATAAGAGTCAGCATTCTTTTTCATTATCTGTTCAAACATCATTTCAATTCTACCCATTTCATTGCTGGAAGAACTAGGACCCTGGGATGGAAAAGGCGGTAGATTTCTCGGTTGTTGGTACATTAGGGGCCTTTGAAAGCCTTACCCTTGATTTCCTTGGTTATTGTTTCATCCACCCTGGTTGTTGTTGTTTCCACCCCAATTGTTGTTGTTGCCCTAGTCTCCTTGATTGTTATGATTGTTATTTTGATTGCCCCAATTGTTGTTCCCTTGTTGTTGATTGTTCCAATTATTGTTGTCTTGTTGTTGGTTACCCCAATTTCCCTTGGATCTCCATTGTTGTTGTTGGTTACAAGACTTGCCTCTTTGGCCTTGGTAATTATTCACATATTGCACCTCTTCGTTCTGCCCATCATAACAATCATCTTGGAATACACCACAATCATTATCCAACTGATCCAAATTCCCTTAGTTCTGTTGACCTCTCTGTCTTCTATTGTTCACAAGTATGTTAACACTCTCTATGGCATTCACTTGGCGAGGATTCTGAACTTGTTGAAACTGTGCCTTTGCTAATTGGTTCATTGTTATTATAAGTTCTGCTATATCCTGTCCATGGTCATGTAGTTCTTTGTGCAAATGAGTGACCGTGGGGTCACCCTGTGGCACATTGGCTCTACTTTACCAAGTGGAGAATGTGTCAGCCATTTTATCAAGAATAGCACGAGCTTCATCGTAAGGCAGCTTCATGAAATTACCCCCAGCTAATTGATTCACTATGCATTGATTCGTTGTATTGATACCCTGATAGAAGGTCTGCTGTATCATTGCCTCTGTCATATCATTGTTGGGGCATTCCTTCACCATAGTTCTATATCTCTCCCAAATCTCATGCAATGGTTCGGTGGGCTCCTACTTGAAGGCTAAGATCTCATCTCGTAGTGCTGCCATGTGCCCTGGTGAGAAAAAATTGCCAATGAAGTTATCCCCCAACTCATCCCAAGTTGTGATGGAATGGTTGGGAAGTTGCTCAAGCCAATCCAATGCTTTCCCTCTAAGTGAGAATGGGAAAATCCTCAATCGAAGTGCATCCTCGGACACATTGGTTTGCTTGCTCCCCCAACAGGTATCCACGAACCCCTTGAGATATTTGTAAGCATTCTGAGTAGGGGCACCCATGAAGTACCCACGTTGCTCCAACAATGTCAGCATCACGTTGGTTATTTGAAAATTGCCCGCCGGGATCCAGGGCGGAACAATTGCACTCGCATAGCCTTGGTTGGGAAGAACTCTAGGAGCCACTCTTGGAGGTGGCGGAGGAGGGTCTGGAATATTGTCATTTGCATTGGCCTGGCGGCCTCTACATTGTCCTTGAGGTACAGGAGGCAGCTCTTCATCTCCATTGTCATCAACCTCCTCCCTCGCATTCACGTTTCCAAGTGGGTCATTAGCATTTAATGCCATTTTGTACCTGATGTATTGACACAAACAAATTAGTAACAAATAAGGAAAAAAGAACAAAACACAAATCTATTTAGATAGATAGCCAAAACTGTTAGCTCCCCGGCAACGGCGCCAAAAAGTGATCACGGCCAACTCTACACTACTATTAAGTAGTGACAGAGGTCAAAGCAGTTTTTGCCCGATTTAGGGTCGGGATCGAATTCCACAGAGAGCTAGATATTGGAGTTGGGTGTCTATCTAAAGTGGAGTTGTGTATTTTCTCCAAATTGCACTTCTGCACATTTTTGGGTTTTTAATTATGATTCTAATTTTATAAACTACAATGCTCAATTAAACTACTATAAGCTAGGATTTACTATTGCAAGTTGTTCAAATGTTTAAAGCGCACTAAGGTAGTGACTTCCGCCTAGGTGGTCAATTGACAGAATCTTGAGTGTAAAGCTAGATTGACACATTTGGGGAGTATGATATAACCATTGCATGATTCTACTCACTCTATACCTCTTGGTAGTTCGAGTGATTTTTCCCGAATTGACTTTCTCAAGACCAATTGGGTATGCAAATTTGCACAAGTAATTGAGGATCAAGTCGGGTATTACAATCTCTCGGTTTAACCCTTTAATTGGGGCTATCAATTCTCTTGAGTACGTACCAATTCCTTGTTGGACTAATTATAGAGACTTAGGCTATCTTTCTCAAGAAGAGCAAAAGTCAACTAAACACAAACTAGTGTTTGCAACAACTAATTTAGCAATTAAACATTGAATTAGCCCAAATATCAAACACCCATAGTCAATCAAGCTCTAAAATACAAGACCCATCAACTACCCACACTAGGGTTGAGCCACAACCCTAGTTGATGGGTCTAGCTACTCATAATTAGAGAGATAGAAACAAAGAAATAGATGAAAAATAACTCATATTAATTAATTGCTAATAAAAACTAGAAGATTCAATGTCGAAATGAAGATAAAATTGCCCAAAATAGCTAAAGAAATGAAAGTCACGAGCGCATCCTTCAGTACTTACAATTTGCTTAACCTAAAAATGGAAAAGAAGCTATTTATACTAAGCTGAAAAGTCTGGACAAAAATACCCTTGCGAGGTTAGTGCGGACCGCACAAAATGCTGTGCGGCCGTACTAGGGCTCTGAACACAAAATTCCAGATCTTTGAACTTAGGCAATGCGAACCGCACAAAATGGTGTGCGGCCGCGGTGGCTTCTAGTATGGTCTGCATGAAATGGAGCGCGGACCGCATTAGCTTCAATCTCCAAAACTGGAACCTCTCTGATCTTTGGTTCTGCGGACCGCATGAAATGGAGTGCAGCCTCAATGAGTCCAATGCGAACCGCATTAGATCTCATGCGGTCGCATTGCCTGTTGGCCTGGAAATCACCTTATCTGAATCTCACTTGTGCGGACCGCACAAAATGGTGTGCGGCCACATTGGGCATGTTTTGCCTGAGCTTGGTCTTGTCTTGGTACTTATGCAAATTTCACTCCTTTTTGAACTGACCTTTGGCATATTGTCACTTTGTTGAACAAACCTGCAATCAAGCATAGTTTGTGAGCCTTTTGGGATTATTTTGTACAAATTTCTAATCAAAACATAAGCAAGTAGGAGTTTAAAATATATCAAAATCCCTAGTTATCAGGGGTTCCTAAGTTTTTTAGCCTAAAGGATGAACCCGCGCAACATAAATAATACTTCGCAACTACCCAATTACTATGTTAAAATTGTTTATCTAAAGGCGCTCTAATTCAACTCTAAATCGTACCCAATGTGTGCACTACCCGTACCATGTCTATGGTCCATGAGACATTGTACCTCTATTTGAGTGGTACTAGACTTTACTTAGGTTGCTCAAAATGATAAAAACTAAGCGACATTCAAAACAAGTTGGACTTCACATAACGATAATTAAAGGCCCAGATTAGCCTCCACACACAGACAATAAATGCACGCGGGTAGATTCTACATTATGTATAGGCAGTTTCAGGTTCAGGATGTCATTTAAACATATAGACATGGCTTCTAAATGACTACACAGTTCAAGAAAAGTCTCACAGCAATACTGCTATTCAGATTATCGACATTACAGATTATGGGTTATTAACACCTATAGATATGATCTCTAAGTGATTTATGCGATGGGCAGTGGAAGCCATTGGAAAAACTCAGAATTATTCTCATTGATCCTGTACGTATGCTTCATAAATGAGTATTACTGTTTTATAGCTAGATTCTAATAGTTGGCAGATTTATCGTTTATTCCTATAGGCATACTATCTAAGTGAGCAGCGTAGTAAGACTACGAAAACAATTAATAAGTTAATCAGTTAGAGCCCTATATGCATGGTATCTAGCAGAATATAAGTTAGTGTAATCCTATAGGCATGTTATCTCGAAAATATACTGCAGTCCGCAAATTTAATGAACAATTATTGACATTTTTTTCCTATAGGCATGTTGTCTAGTCACATATAGCAATAGACACGGGGACCCAACAAAGTACATAAGCTCATGCTTTGATAGTAAACTGGTTGAGTGAGTATGTCATTACTATTGGCATGTTTTCTACTAGTGTGCAATGTATGAGAGCCAAAACAACAAGTAGAGCACATAGGTCCTATAGGGATGCTTTCAGCCCATTTATGTGAGAATTAAAATACCCTACCCCCTTGTACTAATCTCCCCATATGTTCAATTACAAAATTATTACAGACCCAGAATTAGTAAATACAAGTGCAAATCCCATATATTAAAGATTACATGCTTAGTATACATAGCAAGCCTAAAGGACTGTAACCCAATAAGGCCTGGGCCTTCAACAGGCTCTTCCGTCATACGTGCAACAAACCCAGGTCCAAATACACCTCAAACCTCAGAGTATATCAATTTTTTAATTCGAAATCATACAAGAATACACACTAGGCCCAAAGGGAAGACCTTCTTACCCAGCAACAACAGATGCACAACTTACAAACCAATTAACAGACTACACAGACAATCAACCTACTTAACAGTGACTAAGTGATAGAATTTGAAGAGATGCATTTTGTACTTTAGAAGCAAACATAGCAGGGTTGATTAAACAAAGAACAAGCAAGTTAAGAAAATCATCAAGACTTAGAGAGTAAGTTGATATTACAGGTTCAAACACTTAGCAAGATATAACATATTGGACAGAAAAACATATTAAGAGAGTTAGAGGAATCAGGTTTTCTAAAATTATAGGATCAATATATAAGGGTGCACAATACCAAATGAGTTCATAATAGGGCAATAACCTAAAGGGTGTAAATTTGGTAATCATAAGCAGGAGACAAGTAGAGTACAAGTTTTACATTAAAGTCCTAACATGACAGCATATTCAACATACTAGTGACACAACTTAACCAATATCAGGAAAACTAAACATGATGGGGAATAGATCATAGTACAGAAATTTAGGGCATGTAAAAGGGGTAGGTTAGCTATACATTAACATGTCAGTTGACCATATATAAGAGAGAAAATGGGATGTTTATCCTAAAATCCTAGATGGTGCTAAAGATCATGATTACAAATAGTTATACATATGTTGAAAATATGTACCAAACAAGGTATTAGTAATGCACAAAGCTAATGCTTGCATAATTTTTTCTAATACTTTCTACCAAACGACCCCTAAGCATTGTCTCCATCTCTTGCATGAGGCTAAATATTGCCTCCATAATCGCATAAGGTTAAGCATTACCTTTCTTGTGTGAGGATAAGCACGGCTTTCGTAATTGCATGAGGCTAAGTACTGCCTTTTCTTTGCATAAGACTAAATACTATCTCCACTACACTACTTAAGACCAAGCACTATCCCCTTTATTCACCTCGGGCTAAGCACTGACCTCATCTCACACAAGACTAAGCCTTATCTTATCTCGCCCTTCCATATGATCAAGCATCATATATTTGTATTTAATAGGCTGAAACATTTCCACATTGTCCGAAGGCGTCATAGTCCGAAGGCATCATCCTCATAGCTGGGAGACACCATTCCATGGCCTAAGGATCTCTCAAAATTGCACATCATTATTCCAAGGCGTCATAGTCCACAGGAATCATCCTCATGGACCGAGGACATCATTTTATGGCCTGCAAATCCCTTATCATACACCTCATGGCTCGCGACATCATGGTCTAAGTATATCATCCTCATCGTCCAAAGACAACTTTCATGGTCTAAAGGAAATTTGCATCATGTTTAAGATTTTGCAGTAATCCATATATATATATATATACATGCATCGTGTTTTGAGTTTTACAGGTAATTCGGGAGGTAACATTCTGCAAACAAGATCAATCTTTGCTCCGGTTTTTGTTCACAACGTTCACGACTTTCAATTTCTTCCAACGTAACCGATTACCAGTAATTGCCCACCTTATACTCTATGACCGTTCCGATATTTGCCTCGTGATATGTCCTAAATCCTCATTTACTTGCAATAATATCCTAAAATATGCATTCATGACTCCTAAAATCATTATTTACTTGCGATAATATCCTGCCCAAAAGAATTTTTTCGAATCATACAATCACTCTTACAACAACTCCATTGGTTTTTTTCGTCGTTGGATCCAGAACTATACACGTCCTGATTCCCATAACACCAGGGATATGTAGGAAACTCGGGAATCAAGGTTCGGCCCCCATTTTTAAAATCACATCATTCCCCGTTCAACTCGGCCAAAATTGGTCATCATTTTCCTTTATCTGATAACTCTTTCATCATTTCCAGGTAAAGAGGGGCAGCTGTTGATGCCCAATTTTGCCCTCATATTTTTCCAAACAGTGTATATATTTTCAAAATGTCATTTCACATCATCACTTAGTCTACAAGAGTCATATGATCATTTTTATAATTTTTCATAATTTTTAGAGCTTTAAAATTAATTTTCTTGCATTTAAATTACTTTAATATTTACTAATTATTCCTTTAAATTATTGTTTTGTAATGACTTAATCATCCAAATTATTATTTACATCTATATACATATTTTAAATATTTTTACTTCATTTCATATGATTATATTAGTATGTTGGGATATTTACACAATCTTCCAATAATGACCTATATTTTGGAATTTATTGCATTTGTCATTTTATTCAAGGTCAAAACAAGTTTCTACATTTTTATAATATTCTAATGTTATTTTAAATTGTTAATTAGCATAAATAACACTTTTATATTTTTATTAAGTTATTTTTTTCTTAATCTCCTATTTTAAAATCTGGCCCAAATTAGGCTAATTTTGGACCAATTAAGGTCCAAATGAACCAACCCACTTTGATCAACCCCAGAAGCCCAACCCTAAGCAAACCAATAGGTCTGCCCATCCAAAACCTGACCTAGCTCGTTTTAAATCTCAGTTGTTGATCAAAAGCGATCAACAACTCACAACATCCTCACTCCTTTCCTTATATCCCCTATAATCTAACCCTAATCCCCATTTTCCTAAAGACAGCCGCCTCTATTCTCTCTTTTCCTCTCTTTTTCTTCACAAACCCTAGTAGCCACACCTTCTAATTCTCTCTGTTTCCGACTTGATGTGGAATTCTCTTACGATTTGTCTTCCATATATGCTCCATCTCCGTGTTACTTACACAATTTTGGTGTCACTTAATACTTGCCTATTTTTGGCAAGTACCAGGACTAGAATCATATGAAAACCATATTCAATCTTCAAGATTAGATGGTATTCCATCTATATACATTTATTGCAAGGCGATATGAAGCCGATTCACCAAAATCCTTGGTCGATTCTCTGAATTATTCGAACTAGGGTTTAAAATTTTATACTTTTTCTTTTACTCGTTCCATTACTTATTACATGTGGTATTTTCTTCCCATATTTATGTTTGATTGATTGTTTTCCTTTTTTGCTTGTTCGATTCCTATCACTATATAAACTCTTCCCCAATTCCCCTCTAGAGACCTAAGTTATCACTACTATTACACTCAATACATCTCTCTCACCCGTTCATCTTCTCTAAAATACTTGTCTTTTTGGTCGGCTGAAAGCCAAGGCCATAATATTATCAACCTCCTCCGATCCAAGCACTGCTCGGGGCCCTTACGAGGCTCTTGTTAACTTTGAATCATCGTAGATCTGAGGTTCTTGCTACTAGTATTCTAAGCTCTTTATTATTCTTTTGCTCATCTAATTTTGCTACTAGTTAGTGCTTTTATCCCGTTGCCCAATATACATATACTGATCGATAATTGTGCCAAGTATGAACTCCAATCCTTCTGAAGATACTTATTGCATGTATCTAAAATTCGTTACACTTCTGAATATACTTGATGCAGTTTGTTTCCACAGTCATCCAGAAATACCCTGCTCTTAGTATTTTCTTAGCTAAGACAAAGTCATTCATGTGCAGTCCGCAAGTTCCGGCGTGTATTTCATCGAGTAACCTGGATACTTCTGTGGCATCGCCACACCATAGTAATCCCAAGTCTATAGTCCTTTTATACAGAATTCCCCCACTTTGAAATAAATAGTTGGCTAACCTTTGGAGCGTGCGCTTTTGAGTATGGGTGGCATGCTCTGGATATTCTCCCTTCGCTAAATATTCCTTGATGTCGTGGAACCACGGATTTCCATCGCTCTCTTCTTCAATATGAGCATAATAAGCTGGTTGTTTATGAATTCGTATTGGGATAGGATAGATAAAGTTCTTGTCTGGGTGTTGTAACATGGAAGACAAAGTGGCCAGTGCATCTGCAAACTCGTTTTGAACCCTTGGAATATGTTTGAATTCTATCTTTGTAAACCTGTAGATCAGCTGTTGCACACAGTGCAAATATGGCAATATTTTGGTGTTCTTTGTAGCCCATTCTCCTAAAACCTGGTGCACCAAAAGATCAGAATCCCATTACTAGCAATTTCTGAACGTTCATCTCAATAGCCAATCGGAGTCCCAAGATGCAGGCCTTATACTCTACCATATTGTTGGTGCATGGAAACTTGAGTTTTGCGGATACCGGAGAGTGTTGGCCAGTTTCTCATACCAAGGCAACTCCTATGCCTACTCCTTTGAAGTTTGCTGCTCCGTCAAAGAACATTCTCCAACCATCATATGCCTCGGTGATTTCTTCTCCCACAAATGATACCTCTTCATTGGGAAAATACATTTTCAATGGTTCATATTCTCCGTCTATGGAATTTTGTGCTAGATAATCTGTCAATGCTTGCCCTTTGACTGCCTTTTGAGTTATGTAGACGATGTCGAAATCACTCAACAATATCTGCCACTTTTCTTATTTACCCATTTGCATGGGTTTCTGAAAGATGTAATTTAACGGGTCCATCCTTGATATGAGATATGTAGTGTATGCACAGAAATAATGCCTCAACTTCTGAGTTATTCATGTCAAAGCACAGCAAGTGCGTTCCAGTAAAGAGTATCGGACTTCGTAAGGTTTGAATTTCTTGCTCATATAATATAGCGCTACTCCTTTCTTCTAGTCTCATCATGTTGTCCCAGAACACAACCAAAAGCTCTGTTCAATACGGACAAATAAATCAGCAAATGTTTTCCTGGTTCTAGTGGGACCAAAATGGGTGGTTTAGATAAATACTCCTTGATTTTATCGAAGGCCTTCTGGCATTCTTCAGTCCAGCTTGTTGCAGCATCTTTCTTCAGGATCCTAAAGATCGGTTCACATATCATAGTTGATTGTGCTACGAAACTACTGATATAGTTGAGACTCCCTAAAAAGCTCATCACATTTTTCTTATTCTTCGGAGGTGGCAAGTGCTGGATAACTTTGAATTTTGATGGGTCTAAATCAATCCCTTAGTGACTGACGATGAATCCTAACAATTCAGCAGGGACTCCGAAGGAATATTTTGCAGGATTCAGTTTTAGATTGTACCTTCAAAAATGATCAAATAATTCTTCAAGTCTGCTATGTTATCTGTACTCCTTTTGGATTTGATGATAACGTCATCCACATACATCTCTATTTCCTTGTGTATCATGTCATGGTAAATGGTTGTCATGTCTCTTATATAGGTGGCTCCAGCATTCTTCAAACCAAATGACATCATTATGTAGCAGTGGATTCCCCATAGTATGATAAAGGATGCATTTTCGGTATCCTCTTCATCCATCAAGATTTGATGGTACCTTGCGAAGCAATCCACAAAGGATTGGAGTTCATTCTTGGCACAATTCACGAATAGTATATGTATATCGGGCAACGGGAAATCATCTTTGGGACTTGCTTTGTTTAGATCTCGATAATCAACACATATTCTAACTTTCCCATCTTTCTTTAGAACTGGCACAATGTTGGCCAACCAAGTCGGATATTCGACCACTCAGAGAACATTGGCTTTGATTTGCTTGGTGACCTCCTCTTTTATCTTCAAACTCATATCCAGCTTGAACTTTCTAAGCTTCTGCTTTACCGGTAGACACAAGGGATTGGTGGGTAGCTTGTGAGCCACTATGGATGTGCTCAAACCAGTCATATCGTCGTAGGACTATGCAAGGATATGTTCATACTCTTATAGGAATCTGACATACTCTACCTTTTCTGACGGTGACAGGTGAATGCTTATACGTGTTTTCTTGAACGTTTTGGAATCCCCTAAGTTAACTGCCTCAGCTTCGTCCAAATTAAATTTTAGTCGGTTTTCAAAGTTTTCTACTTATTTGACGATATCCTCAGGTATTATATCATCTTCCAGATCCTCTGAATTACTATCTTTATGTTGCGTTGTCTCATTACATATCACAGTCGTGGGTTCGTCGGGATAGGTAATAATAATGCTGTAAATAAAAATGTAAAGAATAATAATAAATTCAAAAATAGCAATGCATTAATAAAATATTGAAAATATTAACAAGTGGGCCTCGATGACTCGAGCAATTATTTCAGAACAATATACTAAAAATGTCTCAAATGCTCGAAAACTATTTTAAAATATTTCATGTTAATTTCCAGGCTACCTAGGAACTCGACGGGCCCCGGATGGTGCAGTAGTCCAGTCCTTGAGAACAACACCTTTCTCCACAACTATTGCACTGCAGTCCATATCTTCTTCGTCTAGAAACAGCTTCCTCATGTCAGCTAAGACTTCATCTCCCTCAGATCCCTTCATTATGTCCGCTTGTTGGAATGTCTGATGCAGGGGTGGTACCGATTGTTCCAGTGGATAATAACGACCACGCGATGATGGCGACCAATCCTGGTACTCTTACCAATTATATTCATACCCAAGCCCAAAAGTTGTACCTCGACACTTTGGTTGTACCAGCTTGGTGATCCTTTGGAGGTTTTTGCTGAGACCCTTGCCAGGTTCATACCCTGTCCATAGTAATATGCTTTCTATCTTGTTACTCAACCATTGATCTTTTTCAATTGCATCGACTCGCTCAATGTGATGGTACATTTCTCCACCCAGATTCTTCCTATTCTCGACGACTGGAACGGTTTGATTGGTGTAGATGGGATTACTTCCATCTCTATGACTAATCACCTCCTGATGATTCTACTCAAACTTCACAGCCTAATGCAGAGTTAAAGCTACTACCCTGGTGGCATATATCCAGGGTCATCCTAATAATATGTTATAGGTAGCAGATATATCTAGCACTTGGAACTCGACATCGAACCAGGTAGGACCATCTGTAGGTTGAAGTTGATTTCTCTGATGGTGGCTCTTTGATATCCTTCAAACACCTTCACATTCATGTTTCCCATCCATATCTCATGCAGGCCTTTACCTAACCTCTTCAGAGTAGTCAGTGGGAATATGTTGAGACTTGAACCCCCATCTATCAGGACCCTGGCTATGAACTTATCCTCCAATTGCACTATGATATGTAGTGCCCCGTTGTGACTTAGTTCCTCTAGTGGTAACTGATCACGCCCAAAGTATATCCTCTAAATAGGATTCTGCGGACGTTGCAAATAAAACCCAAGTATTAA
>MU734567.1:0-30076 GCA_026770625.1 Nicotiana glauca
TAAAATGAAGTGAGGGTAGAAAAGGAAATTCAAAGGGGTAAGAACATGGTAGATGCAACTAGAACCTTCTAGAATTGGCTCTAGTGTAAGTTTAAATAAAGTAAGTGTAGTAACTTGTTTAACTAGTCAAAAAGGGAGGACCAATCTGAAAATATTAGAATTGAATTTCCCTCCAAATTCTTACTCTATAAATAGGCAATTTCTGCCTTAAATCAGAAGTTTGAGACCCCCTGAAAATTTCAAAAAGTTTTGAATCCCAAAAATTTCCCCCAAAAAAAAAAATATTTGTCCAATTCCAGATCTGAAAATTAAAGTTTCAGATTCTAATTTCTTCTTCTAGGTCCAAATTTCTGCCAAAAATCCAAAAACAAACATAAAATCAATAGAAAAATCAAAAAACTACTGTTGCATTAGTTCTCCTTAGGTCAATTTCGAGTTCCAGTCAATGTTTTGCATTTTCTAGCTTAATTTCTGGCTGTGAAGGTTTCAGAGTGTGTGCTGAGTGTGTTTTCGACTCTGTTTGGTGATTGTTCAAGCTATTTTGAATGTTTTCTGTCTGATTTGTTGGGAAACATCAACTGGGTTAAATTCAAGTGTGTTGAATTCATTCCTGGTTTGAAACTAGTCGTTTGCTGTTGTTCGAATTCTAGCTGTTGATTCATGTTGTTAATTGATGTTGATCACTTCTTCTTCTGTTATACTCTAACTTCCAGGTACATATCCTTTACCTAAGTGATCTGGAAATGTGAAGCAAATGTATGAACTCCCATTGGAATCAAACGATGAAGAAATACTACTTGTTTTTTCACTTGAAATTGTTCTAGTCGTTACTAGCATTGATCCCTAGCTGTAACATTCATTTGAACTAGTGTTTGCTGATGCTATGTAGAACTATTTGTATAATCAGGACTACTGGAGCTATTTGTCATTCATTAGCATAATATAGTTTCATTTTAGTAATTAGTTTAACTTTCAATGTTAGTAAATAGAATGCATTTGGGAAACTGATTATAGATCCTTCTTTATGGTTAACAACCATGCACTCGAATTGTTGTAGGTAATTAGCACAGGTTAGTTGTAGATTGAATTAATTCAGATTTTCTATGTTACCGATTAGTTATTGAGTTTAAACTGTGTTGTAGGCTCATTAGTATAAGGCAGGCGTCTTCTGACCATGATTACGTTTAGTTAATGGTATGAATTGCATCTTCACATAATAAGGGGTTTTGAAGTGATCCGCCAGAAATCAATATTTGAATTTAAAATCAGTTCTCCTTTTCATTGGATGTGAATCAAAATCAGTGATTAGAAATCTATTTAAAAGTCGATCCTTACCTATAGACTCGTGCAGGCCAGAACCTGGCAATTTCGTGTCCAAAGGAAATTTGGGCCTGGGAATATGTATGCCAAGGCCCAACGTGAGTTTATTTTTTTAGAGGATGCATTTCTTTCTTACCCCTGGGCCGATCTTCAGGGCCCAAAAATGCAGGTGGCTGGAATTTACATTAAGATCCGGGGACTAAATTAGCAGCATGAGTTTTGGGCCTTTTCGTTAGGTAGCACGCTTGAATTAAGAGATTTTCCTTTTGTTCAAGTGTGGACTTGAACTTGAGGCCCAGATTCCTTGATTGCTCTTAAATAATAGCTTCAATTATATTAATTAACTAGGACTTTTCCTTTTATTATAGAGAAATAATAAATAGAAAATCTTAGTTGCTTTAGTTTGGCCTTTAATAATATATGAGACGAGCCTCGCCAAATCAAAAAATACACAATTGTGGGGCCCTTATTAATTACTTATTAAAATACTTAGTATTCGGGATAGGCCGTTTAACAAATTTCACGGCGTTCCCAAAAGATAATAATACGTTAGTCGCTTTAGGCGCGATTTTAAATAATCTTACATTCCTAATACGGGTGTGCATTTCATGCAACCCAATCCAAATTCGAAAATGTTGAATAAGAATGTGTCGAGGATCCGGGTGCATTTCATGTGACGTTATCTGAAAACATGTTCTTAAACGACGTTCACTTTCTTAAATAAAATAATTGTCAAAAAGCGGTAATTAATTCTAAAATTGCACAAATGGGGTAACATGTATTAAAATCAAATATTTTAGCCAAATATAATAGTTGAGCGACCGTGCTAGAACTACGGAACTCGGGAATGCCTAACAACTTCTCCCGGGTTAACAGAATTCCTTACCCGGATTTCTGGTTCGCGACTGTTAAACAGAGTCAAACCCTTCCTCGATTCGGGATTCAAACCGGTGACTTGGGACACCATAAATCTCCCAAGTGGCAACTCTGAATCTTAAATAAAAACAAATCCCGTTTCGATTGTCCTTAAATTGGAAAAAGTCCTTTCTTTATTATATCCCTTCCCGGGGTGTAGTAAAAGCCATAAAAGCTTCGGAAAAAGGAGGTGTGACAGCTCTGGCGACTCTGCTGACAATATCATAAGAGTTATAGATATACACATTAATTATATCTACACATGTTAATAATAAAAACAGTAGGTAATAGTTACAACAATGAGAAAGACAGAAAAAAAAACTTTTATATTACTAAGGAAAAAAAAATATTAGAATGGATATAGTAGCAATAGTTATAGAAATATTTAGTAGGTGATGACAATACTAGCAAAAATAAGGATACCAATACATATAATAATAAATTCTCAAATTAGTAATAAAATATTTAATTTGAAGTAGCCTTATGCCGATCCCCGGCAACGACGCCAAAAATTTGACGAGGCCAATGTATATAGGATTTTTCTGCTCGTACTTAGTCAAATTTTAATATAGTTTAAGATATCGTCCCACGGAGATTGGAAAATCTACGCTACAAACTTATAATATTTTAGCTATTATTTGAGAGAACCAAATTGATGAAAAGAATAAGATTTTTAATTAGAATATTACTTAAACAAAAACTTGTGGAAAATTTATATTTAAAAAGTATTGGGAATCATTGAATTCACTTGACGATATTTTTATAATGAAATCTCAATTTATACATATATTTCACTAATGAATAATTGCTTATTGCTAATAAAATTATATTTTATTCACTAGAAAGTAAACAATTTATAATACTACTTGAGGTTATATTATTAACTGACTTACGGCTAGTGACGATAAGACCGAAATATGTGTCTTGTCTGAATTGTGCTAAGAGGTAGTAAAAACTTCGTGAGAATATTTTTACTACAAAATTAATGATATTGCTTATAAGAATTCCTCCGTGAGAATTAAAATTGAAGTAAGCAAAAATCAAGATTCGGAATGCTAGATTCCTGAAAATTACACTCTATCTTTTGATTCACACTAGTCAGTGTCACGACCCAAACCCGGTCGTGATGGCGCCCAACCATATAGCTAGGCAAGCCTGACCAATTATCACTAACGAACCCAACCTGATAACTCTTTACCGACAATTTAAGGAAATTTAACAGTTTAAAAATAATCAGCCAATGTTTATAATACAAACATTACGTAACAGACCGAAACATCTGAAGAAGCACTCCCAACAGAATCTGGGGTCACAAGTATAGAGCCTCTAAACAACGGAGTAACAAATATTCGAAAATGCATAAGTCTGGAATGCGGAAATAAAACTAAATAAAAGGGAGAAGTCAAGTCCTGCGAACGTCAGGCAGCTACCTCGACATCTCTGATAAAACTCTGGAAGACAGCGATTGCTCAACTAAGTCTCCGGGACACCTGAATCTGCACACATGGTGCAGGGAGTAAAGTGAGTACTTCCAACTCAGTGGTAATAAACATATATAATGAGTGAAAGTAAGAAATCCCGAAATACCACAATGCAAAGCTGAAACTAACCACTTAGCACACTAAACGATGAAATAACAATAATCAACGACAGATAGACAAATAGATATCAATGCATGGATGCAATGCAATGCACATGACTGCTGCGGCGTACAACCCGATCCATTGGGTACCCGCGCTCACTGTGGGGGTTCAGACATCGGAGGGGCTCCTACAGCCCAAGCGCAATAACATAGTAGCATTCGCTGTGGCGTGCAACCCGGTCCACAATCAGTCCAGTTATGTATGCATACAAGCCACACAGGCACAATCAAGTTTACCATTTTCGGTTCCATTTTTAACAGGTATTATAGTTTAAGTGATTTAATACCATAGAAGATTGCTAATCATTTATAGACAGTACTTAACTCAGGACTGATATCATGGAAACATGCTCAATTTCATGGCAACAGTGATAATAATCCCTAAGGGATCCAAATAGTTGTCACGCTGCCCAATTATGTTCATAACAATCCAAGTAGGATGTTTACCAGCAAATTTCTAGTCAATAACACAGTATAGACATCACTCAAATGGACTAAGCCATAGCCCCGTCCATAAACGACCCTGCACTCACCGTAGAGTACGTGTCTCGCCTCAATACAGCGTCACAATGTGAGATACCAGGGTTTCAAACCCTCAGGTCATCATCTACATCTATTACTCACCTCAAGCCGGTCGTAGACTAGTATGCAATGCCCTTTCCTCTTGAATCGGCCTCCTCACACATCGAATCTAGTCAAAACCACAACGAATACATCATTATATGTTATAGAAACATAACCCAATCGAAATTACTCGAAAAGTACTAAAAATCACGAAGTTGGCAAAACCCGAGTCCCGGGCCCACTTCTCAAAAAATTTCGAAATTTACATCACTAGATTCCTCGTCTCTCCACGAGTCTATACATATCAAATTTACAAAAATCAGAGTTCGTTTGCCCCTCCAAACTCACATTTAAATTCTCTTGGGTTTTCAAGCCCTAACCTCCATTTTTAACCTTTAAATCCTTGAAATTCGGTGATTAATCTATGTTTTTACACCAAAATAACATATTCCGATGCTAATAGTTCTTACCTGATGAAGCTCCTTCGATTTCTCCTCAAAATCGCCGAAGAACTACCCTAGTCAAAGTCCCAAATATTTTCCTAACTTCTGAAATTCGCGAACACTGTTCATTAAACACAAGCCCGATTTCTGCTCCTGCGGTCATTTAACCGCACCTGCGGTACCGCTCATGCGACAAATTGACCGCTTATGCGGTCTCACTTAAAAATTTGTGGGACCGCTTATGCGACTCAACATCCGCTTTTGCGGTCCTCCATCGACCGCTTTTGCGGTGTATTATCCGCTTAAGCGGAACCACTGAAGCGACCCCTTAGTCCGCTTATGCGGAATTGCCTTGGGCCACCCCTGACCGCTTATGCAACCATCCCACCGCATCTGCGGAACCGCTTATGCGGCTCCTTTTCCGCAGATGCGGAAACAACAGAAGGCAGAAGTTTCAGACCTATAACATACTTTGAAAATTCCCGTTTAACCACCCGAAATCACACCAAGGCCCCCGGGACCTCAACCAAAAACACCAACAAACCCTATAACCTTATTCAAACTTGTTCCAATCCTCAAAAAACGTCAATCAATGCTAAAATCAATAAATATATCGGATTCAAGCCTAGTTTTCATCAAAACTTCCGCAATGCGCATTCAATCAAAATCCCGACCAAATGATGTCCGAATGACCTGAAAATTTGCTGACATATCCAAAATCACCTAACGGAGCTACTACAACTCTCATAATTCCATTCCGACTCTCGCATCAAAATCTCAACTACCCACTGGAATTCGCCAAAATTCAAACTTAGCCAATTCAAGCCTAATTCTACACCGGACCTCCAAATTCAATTCCGATTGCACTCCTAAGTCAAAAATCATCCCCCGAAGCTAACCGAATCATCAGAATTCCCTTCCGAGCCCTCTAGCTGAATAGTCAACTTCTAGTTGACTTTCCAAAACAAGCTCCCCGTTAAGAGACTAAGTGTCTCATTTCCAACTAAAACCAATCCGATTCTATTCAACCAACTCAAATACTGATATTGAATCATAGTGAAGCATAATATGGGGGAAACGGGGCAGTAACTCACGTGACGTCGGGCCGGGTCATCACAGTCAGTATGTATCGATTTTGCTTTGTGAGAATTACAAAATCAATACAAGTAACTTGAGAAATAAATAGATAGACATGGATAATTAAAATCTAACACCCCAACTCAATATAAAAGTGGAGCTAAAGAATCTCAGGCCAAGTATGTAATAAAATTGAGAAAGCTATTATAAAATTATATCAAGCTTCATCAACTATCCCAACAAAAAGATACTACTCCCTTATTCGAGTATTTGAAAAAGAAAGAACTTCTATAATATGGCCTATATTGCCAACACTACTAGGAAATCTGAAAATTATAAGTAATGAAAAAAGAACAAGAAAGAAAAAGAGACCAAAGCTTTAGAAAATAAAGTGGCTCTTTTGTTCCTTTTTCCTCGATGCTTCATACATAGAGATTTGCATTCTATTTATAGAAGTGCATTTCTTCTTGAAGTGTTGCGATCTCAAGTGAGGAAGATGCATCTTGAGAAAAATATGTCTTGAGGAAGATGCGTCTTGACGAAGATGCATCTTGAGGAAGATCTATCTCATGGGAGATATGTGTTGAAGAAGATGCGTCGTGGATTTCTTGCATTGTGGAGCGAATATGTTACGACTTTTTGTTTAGTTAATAGAATTCTTATCTTCTGCAAAACATTGTTAGAAAATGTGGAGAATTGAAATATTATATAAATATTATATATATAATATATTTCCTGGTTCTCTCCACCCCTCCTAGTTGGGTCACACCCCCTCCTCCTTCTTCTACGGGGTCCTCAATGGGTGTTAAAGTTGTAGGTGAGGTAGAAGAGGCACTGTCACCGCTCTTAGACGAGCCCTCAGACGACTCAGAATAAATTGGAACTAAAGCTTGAGCAATGGGAGATCCTGGAGGTGTATCTCTCAATCTAGGCCTCTCTAGCCAATCAGAAACATACTCCGACACTGAGTCAGAGTCAGAAGCCTCACGGGAGGTCAAATACTTACTTCCCTCTGTATGGGAAACAACTTTATCAACCGCCTTTATTGACTTTCTGGTCTCCTTAATTGCTTGTCGACCTTTGGCGGTCAATCTGTTCATCCCTCGTCCCCTACCCTGGGAGGACTCTCCTTTGCCTTTCTGCTTATCACCGCCGCCTCTTGATTTGATCATTGTGTGCAAGTAGAATTCAGTTAAATCTTGTTAGTATCACATGAAGAAGTCAATTGCAGATAGTTGACTGCGGGCCGTATAAAATGCAATGCGGCTGCAAAGGGACCACCGCAGACCATACAAAATGGTACAGTGGTCCGCATTGAGGTGGGGGTCAGAATACCCACTCTCTAATTCCAGACACTTCGGATCGTAAGAAATGGTCTGCGGCCGTGGTAAGGCCCCATGGACCTCAAGAAATGGTCAGTGGCCACGGTAAGGCATTGCAGACCGCAAGAAATGGTCTATGGCCGCGGTAAGGCACTGCGGACCATGAAAATTCGACAGTGGTCCTTAACATTCAACTCGCTGATATTTCACCATCGTGATCTGCATAAAATGGCATTGCAGACCGCAGAGAGGCACCACAGACCGCAGAAAAACCATTGCGGTCGCGGTAAGCTTAATCCAGCAACATCAACCTAGGGTTTCAATTTTTTTCACATTTTTAGCCTAATTTCACAGATTATGAACCCACTTGGTAGTTAATCAGCATGCTTAACTAATGAACCCTAATCTAAATATTATTAAGCAACCCTACGCTACAAATTGAAAGAGAAAGTAAGAAAAAGAAGTATAACTAACTAATAAACGAAAATAAAACAAAGTGAAAAAACTAGGTAAAGATTTAAAATACTAGTAATGAGATGTAGTAAAGATGAATGAGAATCAATGATAGAAACATCACAGTTAGGGCTTGATGAACAATGCTTTCTTCTATTTAGTGGACAAATAAGTGAAAAGTTTTAAATGAAGGACTAAGGTCCTATTTATAGAAAAAGAACCCGGGACCTACTATATCTACCCACCATAGATCGCAAGAAATGCACCGCAGTCCGCGGTACTAAAAAACATGAAGCACTTGGGAGATAGCCACTATGGACCGCAACAAATGCTCTGCAATCGCAGACCGCATAAAATGCATTGCGGCCGCAGTGCCAATCTTCAGAAAACCACCACTTTTTACCAATCAACACTACGAACCGCATCGAAATTTTGCTCCCACACTAAGGCCTTTGCGGCGGCAAGAAAAGCTATGTGGTTGTAGTGCAAACTTCAGAGAGTGACATTTTTCCAACTTGGTCCTTCATAACATCGAAATAATCATACACATATCTCACAACCAGTTAGTCCAAAAGCAAATCCCACACTAAAAAGAAAATTAAGAAAGAAACATGGGTTGCCGCCCAAGAAGAGCCTGATTTAACGTCGTGGTACGATGCAGGTTACCATCAACTCACTTTAGATGGATCATTGCCACCACGTGGCTTTCATCAATCTTAGCAAGATAGTGCTTGAATCTGTTCCCATTAACTTTGAAGATCTCCCCATTTTGTTTTTCAAGTCAAGTGTACCAAACGGAGTCACAAGCACCACTTCAAAAGATCTACTCCATTTTGACTTAAGCTTTCTCGGAAACAAACCTAACTGAGATTTGAACAAGAGAACCAAATCACCCACTTTGAACTCCTTGCTACGAGCATACTTGTCATGAAATTACTTCATCTTGTCCTTGTACAAGGATGAACTAGAGTAGACATGGAATTAGAATTCATCAAGTTCATTAAGCTACTCCACATGAAGATTTGCTACCACATCCCATTCAAGATTTAGCTTCTTCAAAGCCCACATGGCTTTGTGCTCTAACTCAACCGGTAGATGGCAAGCTTTCCCAAACACCAACTGGTACAGAGACATACCAATCAGAGTCTTGTAAGCAGCCCTATAAGACCATAGAGCATCATCAAATTTCTTTGACCAATCGGTCCTATTTGCATTGGCCGTCTTTGACAATATACTCTTGATTTCCCTGTTTGAGACTTCAACTTGGCCACTCGCCTGAGGATGATAAGGGGTAGAAACTTTGTGATTGACACCATACTTTGTAAGCAAAGTGTCAAAAGTTCTATTAAAAAAACGAGACCCCCTATCATTTATGATTGCACGAGGAGTGCCAAACCTAGTAAAAATGCTCTTCTTGAGAAACGCAACAACACTCCGGGCCTCATTGTTAGTTAAATCCACGACTTCAACCCACTTTGAAACGTAGTCAACCACCACAAGATGTATGTTTTCCTACACGAGCTAAAAAATGTGCCCATAAAATCAATGCCCCATACATAAAAAAGTATCAACTTCAAGAATAGTATTGAGAGGCATATCATCTTTCTTCAAAATTCCACCCGTTCTTTGACATTCGTAACACCACTTCACAAGTTCACTTGCATTTTTATACAAAGTTGGACAGTAAAACCCACAACTAAGAACCTTCGAATTTGTCCTCACCCCACTATGATGGCCACCATAGGGAGAGGAATGACAAGACTCTAAGATACTCAATTGCTCCTCCTCTGGGACACACCTCCGGATCACTCCGTTAGTGCAAATCTTCAACAAGTATGGCTCAAGGGAAATCCAAACTATCTCATTTGAGCTTCTTCCTTTGGTTAGAAGAGACCTCACACAGGATTATACCAGTCACAAGGAAATTAGCAATGTCTACAAACCATGGCATATCATTCATCCACACAGAAAGTAGTTGCTCATCGGAAAATGAATCGTTGATATCCAGGCCATCATGAGGCCTCCCCTCCTCCTCCAAGCGGGACAAGTGGTCCATCACATGGTTTTCACTACCTTTCCGATCCATAATTTCCAAATCAAACTCTTGAAGTAACAAGACCCATCGCATCAAACTAGCTTTGTAATCCTTCTTTGTAATCAAGTACCGAAAAGTGGCATGATCGGTATGTACTATGACTTTGGCGCCCATGAGATACGGTCGAAATGTTTCCATTGCGAACACAATAACCAAAAGCTCTTTTTTAGTCACTGTGTAGTTCATTTAGGCATCATTCATTGTCTTGCTCGCATAGTACACCGGATGAAACATTTTATTCACTCTTTGACCCAAAATCACCCTAACCGCAACATCACTCACGTCACACATGAGCTCAAAAGGCAAGATCCAATTGGGTGTGGTAATAATAAGAGTGCTGGTCAACTTGTGCTTGAGAATTTCAAAAGCTTGTATATATCTCTCATCAAACACAAACTTAGCATCCTTTTCCAATAGCTTGCACAAAGGATTCACTACCTTCAAAAAGTTTGATAAATCTCTGGTAGAACCCCGCATGCCCAAGAAAACTTCTACCCCCTTGACAAAAGTAGGGGGAGGAAGCCTTGAAATCACCTCTATTTTAGCTTTGTCAACCTCTAAGCCATGTTTTGAAATTTTATGGCCAAGGACTATGCCCTCATCAACCATGAAGTGGCATATTTCCTAGTTGAGCACAAGATTGGCTTTTTCACACTAGGCCAACACCCTATCAAGATTGTTTAAGCATTCATCAAATAAGTCACCTACAATACTAAAGTCGTCCATGAACATCTCCAAAATATCTTCTACCATGTCGGTGAAAATGGCCATCATACACCATTGGAATGTAGCCGGTGCATTACACAACCCAAATGGCATCCTAGAAACGGCAAAGGTACCATAAGGGCAAGAGAAAGTGGTGTTCTCCTAATCTTTTGGAGCAATCAAAATTTGGTTGTACCTAGAATACCCATCCAAGAAACAATATAAGGCATGACCCGCAAGTCTCTCTAGCATCTGATCAAGAAAAGGCAATGGAAAGTGATCCTTGCGGGTCACTTTGTTCAACTTGCGGTAATCCATTGTAACGACCCGACCGATCGTTTTGAGCTTTTGCACTTTGATTGCCTGTTCTCGAGCATGACTTGCCCCATGGGATGTATTACGACTGATGTAGATCATTAGTTTTGGTTTAGGAAAAATCGGAATGAATTTGAAAGAACAGTCTCAATTGAAAGCTTTGAATTTAAAAGGCTTGACCAAGGGTTGACTTATTTGTATATGAGCTTGGATTGGAATTCTTATGATTTGGTTAGCTTCGTTGGGTGATTTATGACTTGGGATCCTGATCGGAATTGGTTTTGGAGGTCCGGTACAGAATTAGGCTTGAATCGGCGAAGTTATTATTTTGGTGATTTCCGGTTGATAGGTGATATTTTGATCCGAGGGTCGGAATGGAATTCCAAGAGTTTCTGTAGCTTCGTTATGTCATTTGTGGTGTGCGTACAAAATTTCAGGTCATTCAGATGTCGTTTGGTTGAGTTTTTGATCGAATGCGTGTTTCGAAAGTTTTAGAAGAAATTAGGCTTGAATCCGATGTAATTTGATGGTTTGTTTAGGTGTTGTTCCAGGTGTTTTGATGAGTGGAACAAGTTTCAATGATGTTTTAGGATGTGTTTGTGTTTTCGGTTAAGGTCCCGGGGGCTTCATGGTGGTTTCGGATGGCTAAACGGGAAGTTTTGGACTTTGAGATGTTGCAGAAATTGTAGTAGCTATGTAGGGGTACTTTGCTCTTCACGATCGCGAGCCTGGGGCCGCGATCGCATAGAAGGATTTTGGCAGGCCTGAGTTTTGTTCTACGCATTCGCAATAGAGGGTCCGCGATCGCAGAAGGTATGTTTTTGGTGCATCGCGTTCGCACTAGGGTGTCCGCATTCGCATAGTTCTGGGAAGTCATTCATCGCGTTCGCATGAGATAGGTCATGTTCGCATAGGCCAATTTGTATGTCTTAAAATATTTCTCTTCGCGATCGTGAGCCTGGGGCCGCGATCGCATTGAAGAAAATTGGAGCTGGGTAGAATAGTTATTAAACATTTCCTCCGAAAGCTTGGTCATATTTTCCTCCATTGTTTGAGCACCTTGAGAGCTATTTGGGAGAAATTGAAGAGGGATTCAAAGAGGATTAATTGAAGGTAAGTTCTATGAACTAAAAACGTGATTATTATGTTAAATTAACCTTGGAATTCATGGAAACTTGGCCAAAATTGGAAGAACTAGGGCTTGGGTTTTTGAATTTTAAATTGGGATTTGATGGGTCATTTGAGCTTGGATTTGAGAGTTCTTGGTATGTATTGACTCGTGGGAAGATAAGGAACCAGTTGATGTAAAAATTTCTGAGTTTCGAGAAGTGGGCTCGGGGTTCGAGTTTTTGTTAATTTAGGGATTTTGATATTTTTCGATTGTTTTCGATTGGGTTATGTTCCCTTAGCATATTGTGACATATTCGTTCTGGTTTTGGTCAGATTCGGCGCACGAATAGGCCGATTTGAGGGACATAGGCATCGCAAGCTAGAGATTTCACCGGTTCGAGGTAAGTAATGATTGTAAATACTGTCCTGAGGGTTTGAAACCCGGATTACACATCGTTGTGTTGCTTTGTGGTGACTTACATGCTAGAAGACGAGCAAGGGGTAGAGCACCGCTGGGGGATTGTGACCTAGCCCATCATGAATGATTATTTTAAAGCGTATTTTATAGTTACTTGTTTGATATTATATATTTTGGGTTGTATTCCATGTTGGGGCCTTGTGCCAAATTGTTGAGACCCTTAGGGGCATTATTACTAGCTTTCCTCAGTCTAGTTGTTTAAAAGCATATTCTCAGTAATATTTTACCTGTTTATTACTCAAATTTGGCTTTATCACTATATTCTTAAAAGTGTGGAAAACTTTTTTGGGATGAGTTCCTTGTCTTACGTATACGGATCGAGATGCATGCCGCAGCGATACTTATATGGATCGGGTTGCACGCTGCAGCGATATATTGGATCGGGCTGCACGCTGCAGCAATATTGTGCTTGGGCCGTAAGGGGCCCCTCCCAAAGTCTGCACACCCGAGTGAGCATCGTCGACGAAATATATAGATCGGGCTGCACGCCGCAGCGGTTGCTATATGGTACTTATTGAGAGCGAATGCTGAGTGTGAGTATTGTTTGGTAAAAGATGAGTCACGAGTGGTAGAGAGGCTAGCCCAAGGGGCGATAGATATATATACATGCACATGTGTGATATTTTGCCTGAGAGGCCTGTTTATGAACTTATTGATTTCAATCCTCTTTAAAGTGAGTTTCTATCGAATATGTTGATTTATTGACTATTTTCACTCATCTTTATGTTGAGCCTCTGTCGAATGTTGAATAAATGTCCTAAAACAACTTTTAATTAAACTGGGGTTTACGAGATGTTCAGAAATTAATCACAGATTTGGCATTTGGCTATTTCCTCCGAGATTTTCAAGTTATGAAGTGTTTATGATTATCGTTTTGCCCGAGGGGCTATTTTACGAACTATGTTTTGCCCGAGGGCCAATTATGGCTTTAATCTCTATTATTGTTTTAAATGGTATTGAACCCCCTGAAATTGCTGTAAAGTATTTCAAAATAATTTTTACTAAAAGCCGAACTTTAAAAGGGAAGGTTGACTAGTACTATGATTTGAAAGCCTGTTGTGTTTATTGAGCCTAACGTTAATGTGGATTCATTATTTCCTACTGCTACATCTTTATTTACCCTTATTACTTAATGGGTTGGAGTAATCACATTACTCCCTACACCTCGTGTGCAGTTGCAGGTATATCGAAACTCGGTAGCGGGTGTTGATTTTGCTCAGACGCGGAGTCATCAAAGTTAGCAGGTGGCTACATGACGTTCGCAACATCGTTCTCTTCCGTACATTTCTATTACTGTAATTAGTACATTATTTTAGACTTCTTGTTGTATTCAGACTTTGATAGATGCTCATAACTAGTGACACCCTGATGTCGGGCTTGTGTAGAAATTCCATACTGTTTCATTCAGATTTATATTATGAAATACTGCTCTAATTAAAGGTTTAAAATGAATCTTAATAATTAAAGGGTTAATGTGAGTGTTGTGTCGGCTGGCGTTGTCTTTACGAGAGGCCCCATCACGACCGGGCCGGTTTGGGGTCGTGATATCTATGCACACCCTCCATCCAGCAACTGTCCTTGTGGGAATTAGTTCATTTTGTGCATTGGTCACCACGGTCATACCACCTTTTTCGGCACACATTTCACCCTTGAAGTCCAAGAACTGTTAGAGATGGGGTACACAACCCGGCATCCAACCACTTGATCACCTGTTTTTTTACAACTTCTTGCATTGCCTCGTTCTACCTCCTTTGATGTTCCAAGGAGGACTTTGCATAATCTTCAAGAATAATCTTGTGCATATAAAAGGCGGGGCTTATTCAATGAATATCAGCTAAAGTCCTTCCAATTCCTTCTTCCGCTTTTGGAGCAACGCCGATGTGGCATCTACCTGCATGTTAGCAAGACAAGAGGAACAAATAACTGGCAAAGTTGAACTAGGGCCTAAGAATTAATACCTGAGGTGTGGAGGCAACGACTTCAACTCCAACACCGGAGGTTCCTCGATTGAGGGTTTTGTTGGTAGAGTATTCCTATTCTCAAGATCCATAGATAGCTTCTGACGCTCAATAGAGTAAGGGCCCATTCCATGTAAAGCATTGGTACACTCCACACGGCCTTCATCCTCATTTACATCAAGATTCAACAAAATTGCCTCTAAAGGGTCCTCCACATTGATCATTGCCCTTGTATTATTAATTATCACTACCGTGACAAGATCCACAAATGAGCACACTTCACTATAGTTGGGTTGCTTCATTGACTTACACACATGAAAGACCACTTTTTCATCACCCACTCAGAAAGTGAGTTCCCCTGCTTCCACATAAACTAAGGCCTTCCTAGTTGCAAGGAAAGTTCTTCCCAAGATTATAGGCACCTCAAAATTGACCACGTAGTTAAGAATCACAAAATTAGCTAGCAAGATAAATTTGTCCACCCAGACAAAAACATCATCAATAATACCCAAGGGTCTCTTTATTGATTTATCTGGCATTTGCAATCTCATGGAAGTCGGCCCCGATTACTCAATACCCAAAGTCTTGAAAACTGAGTAGGGCATCAAGTTGATACTTGCCCCCAAATTACATAGAGATTTAGCAAAGTCTGCACTCCCAATGGTGCAATGAATGGTGAAAGCGCCGAGATCTTCTAGCTTCAAAACCATTGAACGCACTATTGCACTCACTTAGTGGGTCATCTTGATAATTTCACAATCCATGGATCTTTTCTTCGTCACCAAGTCTTTCAAGAATTTAGCATAACCCGACATTTGTTCTAGAGTTTCCACCAAATGCACATTAATGGATAAGCTCTTCATCATGTCAATGAATTTCCTACACCGATTCTCATTTTTTTGCTTCGTTAGCCTTTGAGGATAAGGTTGAGGTGGGCTTGGCAAAGGTGCCTTGGCTTTAGGCACAACCGTTTCTGGCATATCTATTACGTGTTCCCTGGATGGGTTCACGTCGTTCTGTGTTTCCACCTTGGTATCTCTGATATCAGTCCTCACTTCTTCATTTACATTCTCATCAATCACATCTTCAACCACCAAAGGGATCTCATCGTCTTGCAACTCAACTTCATCATTTAAAATTTCCTTTAGTTTAGAGGCATTCACATCACCGCCACGTCCAATTCTTGTAGTTACCGCCATTGCATGACCGGTATTGTTCCCACCATTCGGGTTAACTACCGTATCACTAGGTAGATCCCCTTTGGACGAGTATTCAAGGACTGTGAGATTTTGCCTAGATAAACCTCCAAGTTTCTGATTGAAGTATTGTGGGATGCCAATTGCGCATCGGAGTCAGCATTCTTTTTCATCATTTATTTAAACATCATTTCAATTCTCCCCATGTCATTGTTGGGTGAACTAGGACCTTGGGATGGAAATGGGGGTGGATTGTTCAGTTGTTGATACACTGGGGGCCTTTGAAAGACTTGCCCCCGATTTTTGTGATTGTTATTGTTCCAACCACCCTGATTGTTGTTTCCACCCTAGTTGTTATTGTTGTTACCCAGTTACCTTGACTGTTCTTACTATTGTTCTAGTTGCCCCAATTAGGATTTTGGCTGTTGTTCCCCCAATTATTGTTCCCTTGCTGTTGATTTCCCCAATTGCCTTGGGACCTCCATTGTTGATGGTTCGAACAATTGGCACTTTGGCCTTGATAGTTGTTCATGTATTGCACTTCTTCATCCTGCTCTTCATACCCATCATCTGGTAACCCACCATTATCTTGTTTGTATTGATCCGATTTCCCTTGGTTCTATTTCCCTCTTTGTCTTCTTTTACTCACTAACATGTTGACACCCTCCATAGCATTCTCTTGTCGTGGGGCCTAAACCTATTGTAACTGTTCCTACTAGCTGGTTCATAGTTGTCGTCAGTTTTGCTATTGTCTGCCCATTATCACGAAGCTCTTTGTGCAAGTGAATTACCGTGGGGTAACCCTATGGCACATTTTCTCTAGTTTTCCAAGCAAAAGAAGTGTCCGCCATCTCATCCAATATCTTACAAGCTTGACCATACGGCATATTCATGAAGTTGCCCCCAGCTAGTTGGTTCACTATGCACTGATTTGTTGTGTTAATGCCTCGGTAGAATGTCTGTTGTACCATTGCCTCAGTCATATCATTGTTTGGGTATTCCTTCACCATGGTCCTGTATCGCTCCTATATTTCATGTAATGGTTCGTTGGTCTCCTGTTGAAGGCTAAGATTTCATCCCTCAATGTTGCCATATGACCCGGTGAGAAAACTTTTGCAATGAATTTGTCCGCCAACTCATAGAATGTATGAGTGGAGTGGTTAGGGAGTCTCTTCAGTCAATCTAATGCCTTCCCTCAAAGAGAGATAGGGAATAGTCTCAACTGCAAGACATCCTCTAACACATTTGTTTGCTTTCTCCCCCAACATGTATCGACAAACCCCTTAAGGTGCTTGTAAGCATTTTGATCAGGAGCACCAATGAAATACCCTCGCTACTCCAACAAGGTCAGCATCACATAGGTAATTTAAAAATTGCCCGCCTGAATCAGGGGAGAGACAATAGCACTAGCATATCCTTGGTTGGGAAGCACCAGAGGGGCCACTCTTGGAGGTGGTGGGGGAGGATCTGGAATATAATCATTGGCATTGGCTTGGCGACCTCTCCGTTGTCCTTGAGTTATAATAGGCACCTCATCCTCATCGATGCCATCAACCTCCTCCCCCAGAATCACATTTCCAAGAGGGTCATTATTGTTGTTTGCCGCCATTTTGTACCTGAATTGGCGTCACACAAAGATTAATATCACAGAAGGAAAGAAAAACAATACACAAAACTATTTAGATAGATAGCCAAAAATGTTAGCTCCCCGGGAACGATGCCAAAAAGTGATCGGTGCAAACCTTGCACCACTCTAGAGCGGTGAGAGCGGTCGATGCAGCTTTTACTCAAATAGGTCAGGATCGAATCCACAGGGAGCTAGATTTGGGAATTGCATTAGTATCTAAACTAGCAATACGTAATGCTCTTAATTACGCTTCCAATCACAATTGTTCTTTTGAGTACTTATACTTTTATACTAATGAGATGCTAAATTAAACTATGAATAATTTCTAGAAGGGTTTTCTAATACATAACGAGGAACTATGGAAGTGACTCTCCCCTAGGTGAATACTTGACGGGTTCTACAGTCTAAGGCAAAGATGTTTTGTTTGGGATCATGATATGGCCACTGTATGACACTACTCACTCTATACCTCTCGGTAGTCTGAGTGACTTTGCCCTAATTGACTTTCTCATGAACAGTTGGGTGTCAAAATTATGCAAGCAATGTAGGCTCAAGTTGGGTATTACTATCTCTAGATTTAACCCTTTAATTTGGGCTATCAATCTCTTGAGTATGCCCCTATTCCTTGTTGGACTGATTACCTAGACTCAAACTCTCTTTCTCAAGAAGAGCCCAAATCAAATAGGCACAAATTAGTGTTTGCAACCACTAATCTAACATAGAAAACACAAATGAGTCCAAAAATCAACAACCCATAAACATCTAAGCATTAAAACACAAGACCCATCAAATAGCCACACTAGGGTTGAGCCACAACCCTAGCTAATGTGTCTAGCTACTCATAATAATGGAAGAAAATTTGTAATTAGAAGAAGAATGACCGATATAATATGTTTACAAGCTAACAATTGAAGATTCAATGATAAACCCACTATAAAATTATTCAAAAAATAGTTAAAAACCGCCATTCACTTGCTCAACTAAAAGTTAGATGACCTAAAAATTTTAAGTATTGTTTATACAAGGCCAAATTTTCTAGAAAAAAATACCCTTACGGAGGTACCGCGGACCGCAGAAAATGCATCGTGGTCGCGGTGAGGATTTTTGGATTTACTTTTGGGTCTCTGAATCTGGCGACCGCGGTCCGCATAAAATGCACTGCGGCCGCGGTGACTTCACTACGGTCCACATAAAATGCTCCGCGTACCGTACTGGCTTCAATCGTCCAAACTCCCAACTTTTTAACCGCATAAAATGGATTGCGGCCGCGAATAGGCTACTGAGAACGCAAGAAATCCTCCACGGACCGCACAATTTGAAACCCCAAAAGTGCATCTCTCTGAACTTTTCCAATGCAGACCGCACTAAATGGTCTGCGGCTGCGGTGGATCTTTTGCAGCTGCAGTTGATTTTATGTTGCAGTAGTTCCTTGACTTGTTCTTGTTGATTGTGCAGGTTTCACTCCTTTTTAAGCTGGTTTTGACTAATTATCACCTTTTTTACCAAACCCTGCAAACAAGCACAACATGTAAGCCTTTGGGACTATTTGTATGCATTTTTAATCAAAACTCAAGTAAAAAGGACTGTAAAATGAACTAGAATCCCTAGTTATCAGGGCACTTTTGTTAGTGGCCATCCTCCTAGTACATTTTATTCAGCACTTCAGACATCGGATGGATCTTCAGTAAGTCGTGGTCCTTATGTACCTCCTTCAGGGCAGCCAGCTTATAGTACACCGCCAGCTTCTATCAGAGCACCTCCTCTGCAGAGTTATTATTGCGTCAGCCAGCCTATAAGGGTTAATCTCAGTTTCCTCAGTTGTAGTAACGGGATGGATATTTTGAGTGTGGTGAGTATGTGCTTATCCGGAGGACCTGTTCGAGGTTGGTGGCTGTTCAGCCACAACAGCAGGGTTCTCGTGCCATGTTCCTAGCACCGCCCACTCAGTCAGCTAGAGGTATGGTTCAGGGAGCTATAGGCAGGGGTGAACCCACTAGAGGTGGAGGTCAAGCGGTTAGAGGTAGAGGCCAGGCCGCTAGAGGTGAAGGCCAGCCATCAAGATGCTATCCCAGAGATATGGTTCATAGTGGTGGGACCCAGCCCTAATGTTTTGCTTTCCCAGCCAGGCTTGAGGTCATTGCATCTGATGTTATTATCACATGTGCTGTTTGGTTTGTAGTAGAGATGATTCAGTTCTATTTGATTTATGGTCTCCTATGTGTCTTCTTCTTTTGCTTCATATTTGGTTGTGCCTCGTGATTCATTGAGTGCTCCGGTATATGTGTCCACATCAATGGGGTATTCTATTGTTACAGATTGTGTCTATCGCTCGTGTGGTTATTATTGGCGGTCTTGAGACTAGCATAGATCTCCTACTTCTGGATATGGTTGATTTCGATGTCATTTTGGGGATGGATTGGCTGTCATCTTATCATGCTATATTGGATTGTCATACCAAGATTTGCCTCGATTAGAGTGGAGAGGTACTCCTGGTCATTCTATCAGTAGGGTTATCTCTTATATGAAGGTTCGGCATATGGTCGAGAAAGGGAATTTGGCTTATTTGGCTTATGTTCGTTATTCTAGTACAGAGGTTCCTTCCATGGATTCTGTACCATTGTTCATAAGTTCCCAGACATTTTTCATGTAAACCTGCTGGGGATGCCACCCGACAAGGATATCAATTTATGCATAGATTTGGCTAAGGGTAATCAGCCCATTTTTATCTTGCCATACCATATGGCACCATTAGAGCTGAAAGAATTGAAGGAGCAGTTGCGAGATTTGCTTGATAAGGGCTTTATTAGACCTAGTGTCTCGCCCTGGGGTGCGCCGGTATTTTTTGTAAAGAAGAAGGTTGGGTCGATGAGGATGTGCATAGACTATCGGTAGTTGAACAAAGTCACCATCAAGAACAAGTATCCATTGCCGAGGATTGATGACTTATTTTATAAGCTTTAGGGTTCCAAGGTGTTTTCGAAGATCTATTTGAGGTCTAGGTACCATTAGTTGAGGATTAGGGCATTCGATGTCCCTAAGACAGCTTTCGGACATGATCTAGGCATTATGAGTTTCTAGTGATGTCATTTGGCTTAACAAATGGCCCAGTAGCATTTATGGATTTGTTGAACCGAGTGTTCAAGCCCTATCTAGACTCCTTTGTGATTGTCGTTATTGATGATATCTTGATCTACTCCCGTAATCGAGAAGAGCATGAGCGACAACTTTGGATCGTAAGTTTTCAAAATATGAGTTTTATTTGAGTTTGATTGCTTTCTTAGGTCATGTTGTATCAGCAAAGGGTATTCAGGTGGAACCTAAGAAGATTGAGGAAGTCAAGGACTGGCCTATGCCCACATCAGCTGTAGAGATCCGGAGATTCTTAGGTTTGGCGGGTTATTACCGTCGGCTTGTGGAAGGGTTTTCATCTATAGCAGCCTCGATGACAAGGTTGACCTAGAAAGGTGTCCCGTTCAGGTGGTCGAACGAGTGTGTGGTGAGCTTTCAGAAGCTCAAGACAGCTTTGACTATGGCATCGGTGTTGGTGTTGCCCATAAGTTCAAGGCCCTACACAGTATATTGTGATGCATCTCGTATTGGACTTGATGCAATGTTGATGCACAATGGTAAGGTTATTGCATATGCTTCATGGCAATTGTAGATTCACGAGAAGAATTATCCAGTTCATGACTTGGAGCTAGCAACCATTGTTCACGCGTTGAAGATTTGGATGAATTATTTATATGGCATGTCGTGTGAGGTGTTCACGGATCATAAGAGTTTGCAGTACTTGTTCAAGGAGAAGGAGCTCAATTTGAGACAACGAAGGTGGTTGGAGCTATTGAAAGACTATGATATCACCATCTTGTATAATCCCAGGAAGGCCAATGTGGTGGTCGATTCTTTGAGTAGGACGCCAGGTAGTATGGGCAGCCTTATGTATAATCCAGTCGGTGAGAGACAGTTTGCATTAGATGTTCAGGCTTTGTCCAATCAGTTTGTGAGGTTGGATGCTTCTAAGCCCAACCATGTTTTAGCTTGCACAGTCGCTCGGTCTTGTTTGAGCAAATAAGGAAGTGGCAATATGATGATCCTTATTTGCTTGTCCTTAGGGACACAGTGTGGCACAGAGATGCCAAGCAGGTTACAATTGGAGATGATAGAGTTTTCAGGATGCAGGGTCGTGTTTGTGCGCCTAATATGGATGAGCTTCGTGAGTTGATCCTAGAAGAGGCCCACAGTTCCCCGTGTCACACAACCTTTTTCTATCCCGAAAGGGGGTATAGGGGAGTTTTCCAATTAAAGTGACAATAATCGAAACGAGATTATTTATTCAAGTTCAGAGTCGCCACTTGGGATAACTTATGGTATCACAAGTCACCGGTTTAAATTACTGAGTCAAGGCAGTTTGACTCTGGTTTACAGTCTGTGAAATACAGAAATCCGGGTAAGGAATTATATTAACCGGGAGAAGGTGATAGGCATTCCCAGGTTCTGTGTTTTTGGCACGGTCTCTCAACTATTATTATTGGCCTAATTATCTGATTAAATACATATTTAGAACCTATTGCATTTTTAACATTTTAAAACCGTTTTTAATTATTTATGGAATAGGTTGGAACAAGTTATGATTGTTGTATACTTGTTTGTTTTGTACACATTGCGAATCCTATCATGAGAATCGTACTCACGATCTACAACATGTTTCATTTATTAGTAATTGAGGTTATGGTCAAGTCTCATGAAATGCGCACTCGCATTGGGAATTTGTATCATGACTATGCTACAGGAACCGTACACATGGTCACGATAATTTATTATTAATCGCTTTTAAAGCAACTAGCTCATGTTCATAATTGAATTGTTTATTCCGAAAAAACACTTTGAGATTATTGCAAGGCCTTGAGTTATGTAAAATATTGTGCAATAATTCAACCATTTAAGAATTCCTTAGCTAGTTGATAATAATTAAATCTCTTATCTTTACATTGATGAGCTGTACAAAATAACAAAAACAAAAATTAAAACAATTAACGAAAAGGAATTAAATAGATGACTTTCTCCCCAGCCCAAGGATAAAACTGCACAATTGGCCTAGTGATCCAATTTCCACATTAAGCCAACAGATCGAGAAAACCAACAGATTGAGAACCTTTAAAGTAATTCAAAAACAATCCTATACTCTATTGTTGTCACATGAGTATATTAAGCTAATAAAAGAAATTCAAGTATATTTGTCACATAAGTGTATTAAGCTAATAAAAAGAAATTCAAGTATATTTGTCACATTAAACACCAAAAACATGACAACAATCAGATACAAATAGATAGTGTTATCAAAACTAAAACAAGGAAAGAGAAAGAATGAACCTCACTGCCGAAATCATTCAAATCCAGATTAACAAGAGAAAACCCTACAACGCAACATCATCAAATCTTTGAACGAGCAATTGATCACACGACCAGAAATAAACTCGGACCAACACTGAAGAAAATCGACCCTCGACTTCTCTCCTTTTTAATTTCTCTGCCTCTATTTTTGGACGAAAATCAAAGATATGAAAAGAGAAAGCAGAAACTTTTCCTCACTATTGCTGCACTCATTTTGGATTGGAGATAGTTGTCGGTGGTCGTTGGTGTGAAATGACGTGTGTGAGGAGAAGGGATAGAGGCGTGAGGGTGCTGGTGCAATTATTTTCTTGGAGGTTTTTCGGCTTGGACGTCGGCTATTGTGAGACGATGGCGAGAGAGGCCGGTTTGTGTTTGTTTGGTCGCTGGTTTCTGCTCGGGTGAGTGTGTGTTGAAGCTGCTGGGAGATGAGCTGGGTTGAGCAGTTGCGGCTGTTGTTCTTATGTAGGTAAATGGTGGTCGTTTGGCAGTGTAGGGTTAAGGATTTATGGTGGTTTGCGGCTGTTGAGAGCGGATGGAGGCGCTGGCTGTCGTTCTATAGGTTCTAGGTATTTCTCATAGTTGCTTTTTTTATTTGTTGAAGAAAAAGCTCACGGAGGAGCTAGAATGGCTAATAGAGTCTTAGGGATCTAGGTTGTTAGGTTTTTTTTGTGTTTAAGATGGAGATATGAGGGGTCTCGTTTGGGTGAGGGTGAGGGCTCCAGATTTTGGTGTCTGTTCGGCCGTGTCCTCTGTAGGGGAATTAGGTTGGTCCAAGGAAGAAGAAGGGTCTTAGGGTGTGTGTATTCTCGATCAGAAACGGCTGCCCCTCCTTTTTGTTAAAAAATCGAATCTCTCTTATAGAAAAGAGGTCAAATTAGGTCTTAGGGTTAGGTTAGTGGGTAATGGGCTAAGGGTAATTGGGCTTGAATTTAGAAAATTAGGTTGGACCATGTCTTTTGGGTTTGAATCTAGGCTAAGAAGACCAAATAATGCAATATATCTATAAAGTGTAAAATTCACTCTTAACTAAAATAAACTGATACAAAACTAAATACTAAAAGCAAAACTAATTTTTGTATATTTTTAATTTTATGAAAGATAGATAAACCAAAATAGCTAAATAAAAATATCAATTAGCTAAATAAGGGAATTTTATTTTGTAAATTTCATTTTTGTGATAAAATAAAGCAAAAGGGTCAAAACTAGTTAAAATAGCAATATTATACCTAAACTAAATATTTAAATGCAAAAATATATGAAATCTCGGGGAGGGTCAAAAGTTACATGTCTACACCCGGTATTCTATTCATTTAGGCGCCACTAAGATGTATCAGGACTTGCAGCAGCATTATTGGTGGAGGAGGATGAAGAAGGATATTGATGCATATGTAGCTCGGTGTTTCAATTATCAGCAAGTAAAGTACGAGCATCAGAGACCTGGTAGATTGCTTCACAACATTAAGATTCCTGAGTGGAATGGGGAGCGTATCACTAAGGACTTCGTTGTTGGACTCTCACGAACACAGAGAAAGTTCGATGTTGTATGGGTTATTGTGGATACTCTGACTAAGTCAGCCCATTTCATTCATGTGGCCGTTTCCTATTCTTCGGAACGGTTAGCCGAGATCTATATCCATGAGATTGTTCGTCTTCATGGTGTGCCTGTGTCTATCATTTTTAATCGACATATGCAATTTACCTCGCATTTCTGGAGGGAAGTACAGCCTGAGTTGGGTACGTGGGTCGAGTTGAGCACAACATTTCATCCTCAGATGGATGGACAGTCCAAGTGCACTATTCAGATCTCGGAGGATATGCTCCACGCATGCGTTATTGACTTTGGAAGTTCTTGGGATCAGTTCTCTCCGTCAGCGGAGTATGCCTACAATAATAGTTATCTCTCGAACATCCAGATGGCTCCCTATGAGGCATTATATGATGGACGGTGTCGACCGCCGAGTGGGTGGTTTGACCCAGGGGAAGCTCAGTTATTAGGTACAAACTTAGTGCAGGATGCCTTAGATAAGGTTAAGATCATTTAGGATAGACTTCGTACAACTCAGTCCAGGCAAAAGAGTTATACCGACCGTAAAAGGTTCGTGATGTGAGCATTCATGGTCAGAGAGAGTGTGTTGCTTGGGGTGTCACCCATGAAGGGAGTGATGCGGTTTGGGAAGAAGGGCAAGTTAACCCCTAGGTTCATTGGGCCCTTTGAGATTCTTTGGATAGTGGGTGAGGTGGTTTATGAGCTCGTATTTCCATGCAGTTTATCAGATGTGGATCTAGTGTTTCATGTGTCTATGCTCTGGAAGATCACGGCGATCCATCTCACGTGTTAGACATCAGCACTGTCTAGTTGGATAATGATTTGACCTACGAGGAGGAGCCAGTAGCTATTCTAGACCGGCACGTTCGTTAGTTGAGATCGAAAAGTTATCCTTCGGTTCGTGTGCAGTGGAGAGGTCACTGTGTGGAGGCAGTTACCTGGGAGTCCGAGTCCGATATACGGAGAAGATATCCCCATCTTTTCACCGGTTCAGGTACTTTTCTATGTCTGTTCGAGGACGAATGGCTATTTTACAGGTAGAGAATGTGATGACCCAAAGGGTCATCTTTTGTTTTAGAACTCGAATCCGTGTTCTGAGATCTTTAGAACCTCATTTTATCTGTCCTCGATTTGCAAGCGTAGTCCGGGTGTGATTCTGAAAAGCCTTTATTTGGAAAATTTATGAAATAATAATTTTTGGCCTAAAAAGTTGACTTTTGTTGACTTTGGTAAATGTTTTAGGTAAACAGACTTGGACACCTGTTCCGACAGTCCCGGAATCGAATTCTGAGGTCCCTAGCCCGAGAAATAAACTTTTAAAGGAAACTAATAAGGCTAAAAATGTAATAATTTAAAAGATTTGATCTTGTTGGTGTCGGGCCCATATTTTTATTCCGAAGCCCGGTAAAAGTCCGTTATGATATTTATACCTTATATGTGAAATTTGGTGAAAAACGGGACTGATTTGACGTGTTTCAGACCTTTAGTTGAAAAGTTAGAAGTTTTGAAAGTTTCTTGAAAATTCATGCAATTTGGTACTAAATTCATAGTTCTAGGTGTTATTTTGGTGATTTGATCGTGACAGCAAGTTCGTATGAAGTTTTAAGACTTGTGTGCATGATTGGTTTGGAGCCTCAAGGGCTCGGGTGAGTTTCCGATTGGCTACAGAGTGATTTGGAACTACAAAATATTGTTGGTATGCTTTAGCTTGTTGCAGGCCCCTGATCTTGCAATTGCTAGATCAGGCATCGCAATTGCGAGCCCTGCAGGGGTTGTGTTTGCGAGCCTTTCATCGCTTGCGATTAGAAGGATGGGTCGGCAGAGTTCGCAATTGCGAAGGGAGACTGGGAGCGGTATGATTGCAAATACGATCTTCTACTCCCATATGCGATTAAACATTGTAATCGCAAATGCGACACTTTCCTCGCATTTGCGAGGGCATCAGACTGTGAAGGGCTTTGCATTTCGTATTTGCGAGCTTCGCATTTGCGAATCTCTGGTCACAGATGCAACATCTGTAGCTGATAACTTTGGACTTCGATGGGATTTTTCATTCATTCTCCCATTTTCTAAAACCTAAACTTCAAGAGGCAATTTTTCAAAGGCTAGTTCTTCCCCAAATCATAGGTAAATGATTCTTAACTCATTTCTTTCAATCTTTTACTTCTTTTCACAAGATTTCATCCTAGACTCTAGGGTTTTTCATAGTGGAATTGGGGATTTTGGGTAGAAGTTAGAAATTTAGAAATTTGGGGATTTAGACCTCAAAATGAGGTCGGATTCCAAAATTAATTGTATATCCAGGCTCAGGGGTGAATGAGTAATTGGGTTTTGGTCCAAATTTTGGACTTTGACCAAGCGAACCTAGGGTCGATTTTTGACTTTTTGGGGAAAATATAGGGAAACCTATAATTATGCATTAAAATTGATTTCTTTAGCAGTAATTGATGTTATTAAGTTAATTATGAGAATGTACAGGTGCATTGGAGGAGGATCGAGAGGTAAAGCGGTAATTGAGCTTTGAATTGCCCGTTGATCCCCGACTTGATTTCTATGTGAAATTACATGTACATAGCGTATAGGTGAGGTGACGATTACCCATGCGCCGCCAAATTATTTATTCAGCATGTTCCCTTCCCCATTCCCAATATATTATCTTCATGTCTTAACTGTTTCATGATTATAGATGCTTCCATGTCTAATTGCTTCTGTTAGATGTTGTTTTCTTTATTGAAGGTATTAGTTATTCCATAGTTGCATTGTGTTAGATTATTGGTTTGAGATGGTTTACAGGTGTTTCATTAATTCGATTGGTCTCGTTGTGTAGTCATAACAGAGTGAGATTTCATAATTATATAGTCTTCTGTTTTACATGGTTTGAGGTTTAAATATTGTGAGGGGTTTTTGAGCTAAACTGTGAAATTTCTATTTTTATTATGTTATCGGTATTGATATTGTGGGATAGGGTTGCACTCTGCAACAGGAGGAATAAGGGTGAAATGTGATTGTCTGGTGGGATCAGGTTGTGTGGCGCAACAAGTAGTAATAAGGGTGAACATGTGGGATCGAGTTGCACGTTGCAACAAGAGGAATAAGGGTGATATATCAAGGAGTAATAAGGGTGGACCGGTGGGATCGGGTTGCACACCGCAACAAGGAGTAATAAGAGTGAATGTTCATATTATTACTGAGTATATGTTTAGGATCGAGAAGTACGCCGCATCATTTTGTTGCTTATGTATTTTTCCCTCTACTGTTATTCTATTCTGTAGTATTGTAATTCTCTTAAGGATTGGTTATAGCTGATTATTGGCAAGATAATTGAGTTTCGTAGTTATTTTACTGCAAATTGATGTTCCAGTTCACTCTGCACTTCCTTTTGCTTTATTATCAATTGTATGCAGGTTATATCGTAAATGTCCTGGATTAGCCTCATTACTACCTCGTCGAGGTTAAGCTTGGCACTTACCAGTACATGGGGTTGATTGTACTGATACTGCACTCTGCACTTTCTGTGCAGATCTTGGAGCTAGTTGTGGCTAATCGAGAGGTCGGTTGCAAGCATTCATCAAGGAGACCCAAGGTAGTTCTGTAGGTGGAGGCAGACCCTAGCATCCCTTCCTATGTTCTACAATTCTATTTTTCTTTATTTTAAGACAGATGTGCTTTTCTTTCAGACCATTATTGTAGCCCTTCGTAGAAATTTCATGGATTGTGACACTACTTTCTGGGTGGTAACTGTCTCGGTTTTGTTAATAGTATAAGGATAATCGGTTAAATATGTACTTCTGCTTTTATTTCTGTCTGAATTAGCCTTTGTTAATTTTAACTTTAAACATGTAAAGGAAAAAAGTAATTATAACTCTAACGTTGGATTGCCCAGTGAGTGCGATATTAGGCGCCATCATGGTCCTGACGGTGGGAAATCTGGTTCGTGACAGAAAGGCTTCTCTAAGAACTTCTTCGAATCTAAACCCTTTAGAATTGGGGGTGCCCTCAGTGTTTGATCAACCCGTGAGTTGTACGTTTCTAACTTTTTATCATTAGCTTCTATTTACTTTTCTCCTGATTCGACCCGTTTAGTGAGCTCCTCGAGCATCTTCATGATTGCGGGTTCAAATCCCGATCCATTATCGTTCGATTTATTCAGTATAGGTCAACCCTATGAACAACTTCCTATGATATATCGAGTTTGATTCTGCCTAGTGATCGATTATGATTTTTGAGTTGCGCTATCGCAGACTGCTGAGTTTGTAGCATTTCAAATATCATTCGGCGGCTAATCCCGCCTTCTTCACCACTTTGTACGTTCTGATCGGCTGCCCGGGTGTCTCTCAGACACTATTCTCAGGATCGGCGCCTAAATTTCCATGAATGACAACACGAGAACTGACATCAACTGGATGTGCAGACTGTGGTCCGTCGGGATCGATTGGAGGTACTCCGTTTCCCGCGATGACTATGTGCTCATTCTCGCCATGAAGATCAAGGCTAGTATCCGAGTGAGTGGGAACTGCTTGAGAGTTCGACGTGTTGATTCATGTAATCAAATACACTTATGAGAACAAGCATAAAAGTAGTGTGTGTGTGTTATGAGGATTAATACTAGGAAATCACTATTATCCTTGGCCCCACGGTGGGCGCTAAACTGTTTACCGTAAAAAATGGATAACAATTAAACTTATAATATGATTTTTAGGATATGCAATTTTGCGTATAAATGCAAAGATTATTGATGGAAATTGACAATAATATAAAGCAAACCAGCGTTTGGACAGAGCCCTCGAGCTTGAATACCGTCGAGCTAGTTATGGAAGGATAATTAAAAATGCAACAAGTTGATAAATAAGAGAATGTAAATTAAAGAGTATCTGTAGAGAGTATTGTGTTTCTCTTATGTACGTGAATATAAGGTGATTACAAAGTGATCAGAACCCTTTTTATATAGTGGAGTAATCCTATCTATGGTACAATTCTAATTACGGAAGTAAATCCCATGATTGGCCTAAATAACTGCCCTTGGTTTGATCTGTTTCGGGATTTCTTTCATGATCTTCAATCGGTTATGGATATTTTCGCCTTTCCGTTACTACGCTTCATCCGATGTCCGTCATACTTGGTCTCGATCGTTGTTGGCCTAGATCTCGACGAGCACCTCAATTTTTGAGCTTGAGACCTTATCTTCGTGCTCTAGCCTGATCCATTACGAGACTAACCCTCGACGTAATTCCCTAGTCTCGATTAAATGGCAAGATTGGGAAAGCCCTATTTTAAACATACACACATGTCTAGTGTTTCTTTTCCCTACTAATCTATATTTTATAATAATCAAATAATTTACCGCTTTAGGGCTTAGTGATCAATGAGATTGTATTAATTTTAATTTAGAGTCATTCGAGTCAGAAATATTAACAATATATTTCTAAACCTGTCAAGTTTTAATCAATATCATGAGCTTTTAAGTAAAAAAAAAGGTAAGAAGGAAAAAAACCAAAAGAGGGTAAAAGTGAATAAAGTAAGTAAATGCAAATCGATTAGGAAAAAGTAATCATCAAAGCCTAACTAGGGGCGGTAATTTAAGCTCAAACTCATCCAAACCATCCAACCCATCCAGAGATTAATGGATTGGACTACAAATATTTTAGCTCATGGGTCTATTTGGGCTGAGACCAAGTTAACCCACTATTTTTAGCACATTCTGACCCATGATATAACCCAAATACAACCCACGAAGCTCACCTTAAACAAAGGAATCTCAACCCAATTTATCTAGAAATTTATTTAGTTGTCCCATCATTATTTTTTGTATCTAAGTTTAAAATTATAAATCAAAGTACTTAGGTTTTAAGGTGTGTTTGGTATGTTGGAAAATATTTTCCGGAAAATGCTTTCCCATTTTCCACTGTTTGGTTCCAAAGC
>MU734567.1:41773-56299 GCA_026770625.1 Nicotiana glauca
GTTAGGAGAATCCTACACCAGTCTATTCCATAGACTGAGGCAGCTTGGTGTTTTAAATCCTATTGAACCAAAAATCCCAAACCCACCACCAAGGAACCTGGACCATTCCGTCAGCTGCGAATATTGTTCAGGAGCTCCGGGGCATGACACGGAGAAATGTTGGCACCTGAAGACTGCAATTCAAGAACTCATTGACACAAGGAGAATTGAAGTTCAGGCTCCCGAAACTCCTAATATTACATAGAATCCCTTACCGTCTCATCATGAGGCTCACATGATTGAGTTAGTACAGAGGGGAGAGTGTAAAAAGCCATCTCAGACAGTAATGATGATCAAAGCAAGTGAAAGCAAAGTAGATGAGAAAACAATTGGAAGGAAAGTGGTGGTTGTAGCAGAACAAGTGGTTGATGAGCCAGTGTTGATAACAAAACCAGAGCCAGCGAAAGTAATAGTACCAGGAGAAATTGTAAAGCCTGTATTGGTTGTGAAGGGTGCTCAAGCAGAACCAGTCATCGTCAAACCGGTAACTCAGTTGCCCGTTGTAGATGCAAAATCTGTCCCATGGAACTATAATAAAGTGACTGTCATGTATCAGGGAAAAGAAGTCAGAGATGAAATTTGTGAAACTCATGGTTTTACAAGATTGGGGAGGTGTTTTGCCCCAGAGGAATTAAGAAAAGCTAAGATGGCTAAGGACAATCCAGCACCGGTGAAAAAGGCTGTCACCGAGGAGGAAGCCAAGGAATTTCTAAAAAAAATGAAGGCATAGGATTACTCAATAGTTGAACAATTAAGGAAAATACCGGCACATATTTCTCTATTGTCTCTACTGATTCACTCAGATGAACATCGTCGGGCTCTAATGAAAATCTTGAATGAAGCACATGTGCCCGAGAAAATTACAGTGAACCATCTTGAAAAGATTGCAAACAAAATTTTTGAGGTGAATAGGGTGACATTCTCTGATGACGAATTGCCAGTGGAGGGAACTAAACACAACAGAGCCTTGTACCTCACTGTGAAATGCGAAGATTCTGTAGTGACCCGGGTGCTAATTGATAGTGGGTCAAGTGCCAACATCTGCCCTCCGTCTGGAGAAGCTGAAGGTTGATAATGAAAGAATTCACAAAAATAGTATCCGTGTACGTGGATTCGATGGGGGAGGAAAGTTCAGAAGTGGGAGCATGGCCAACAAGAATGCCAGCAGCTAACCACCATTTTATACTAACAAATTATTCTTTGATTGGAACAGGGACAAAAGATTCAAATTCTTACTTATCACTTTTAAAGTGAATATGACCAATGTGGATAACAAGGGAACACAAAAGTTTCGGCAATCAGGCACCCACCTAGAGAACAAGGGAGGACAGTTCAAGTTTTAAGGGAGAACAGCATCGTTCAAAGGAAGTCATTTTAAGTTTCAACAATCAGGCACCCACCTAGAGAACAAGGGAAGTATAATTCAATTTTTTATATTTGATAACATATTGTACCCAGCCACCAAACTGGGGCAGAAAATTTTCTTTCTTTTGTTTAGATTTGTAAGCAGGCGCCCACCTAAATAACAAGGGAATACATTCCAAATTATAGCAAGCAGGCGCCCACCTGAAGAACAAGGGAATACGTTTCAAATCCGGCAAGCAGGCACCCACCTGAAGAACAAGGGAATACATTTCAAATTCAGCAAGCAGGCGCCCACCTGAAGAATAAGGGAATATCTTTTCAAATGCAGTAAGCAGGCACCCACCTAGAAAACAAGGGAAGTACAATCCAAATTTTATCTTTAAATCGTAAACATTTGATAACATGATATACCCAGTCAACATACTAGGGCAAAAAATTTTCTTTGGTTGTTTAGTTTTGTAAGCTGGAGCCCACCTAGAGAATAAGGGAATACTTTTTCAAAGCAATTGTAAGCAGGAGCCCACCTAAAGAACAAGGGAATACTTTTTCAAGTAGTTGCAAGCAGGAGTCCACCTGAAGAATGGACACATATTTCAAAACACAATCAAGGCAATAGTCAAAATTTCACTGAAAGAATACAAGATGCAAGATCAAGGCAATACAGGAACACAAGATACCAGGCATTGATAGGATTTTTGTAAATCATAGGGCATAACTTAAAGCTAGCTTCTTTTTATCTTTACATGGTGTAATCAGGGGGTCAGCAAGCAGTAACAGCAGTGAAATCACAGCTTCCTGGTAGTCCCAGCTACCAAACACTCCTGAACTACACTGACCTGATTCCTGTTTAGCCTAGGATATGTAGGCAACCTTTGAAGCAGGGTGCGGTCAAATGTTTTCAAAAATGCTTCACATGGAATATGTGAATGGGCAAAAATCTCTCATTACCGCTCACTTGTCTTTGCACGAAAACTCTTTGTATTTCCGGGCAAAGAGGGGCAGCTGTGAGCACGTAATTTTTGCCCTAAGCAAATTATTCCTAAAAATCCAAACAAAATGATTTTTAAATTTTGTTAATATTTGTGGCATTTTGGTATTAATTAGTTGCATAATAATACACAAAAATATATGCATACGCATCAAGAGTTCAATTTTACAAGTTTGGTATCAATTCATTTTGGGAACATATTAATGGAAAATCAAAAATAGCATTTTGTTAATTAAATTCTAGAAAATAATTAGTTTAACAATTTAATAGAATCAGAAAATAAAAATATAAAAGAAAAAGAAAATACAAAAATACAAAGGAAAAAGGAAGTATAGAAAAAAAATACAAAAAAATAATACAATACAAATACAAATAAATTGGGCTAATACAAAATTTGTACCAAATATATTAGCCCAAAACAGGTAAATACCCGCCCGGGCCCAAAGTGTTGCCCGGTCTGCCTAGCCTTAGGATCAAACGACTGCGTTTTGATACCATCTGATCTAAGCCGTTGAAACAAATTAATCTAACGGTTCAACATTGATCTCTTCATTAAATAAAATGATGGCGTATGGAAGCGTTAATCTTGGCCGTTCATTTGGTTAATCCAATGTATGAGATTAAATCATCATTAAAGTTAGACGGCATCGTTTTAAGTCCCAAAGGATCTGAACCGTTGATTCATCTAATCCAACGGCCATGAATCACCAATAGTCGTTTAATATAGCAAACAATACATACACCTAAAAACATTTTTATCTTCTTCTTCACTTCGTCTTCCTCAGCCGCCAGCAAATTCCTCTGATCCAGTTGGAACCCTACCGGCGGGAAACACCATTTATACCAATCATCCCCAAATTTTCATCACAAAACTGTCGTGATCTCCTCTTCCCACCCCTTTACTTCCTTTCCTTCAAACACCTCCCTATCTCTTCGAATAACCAAATTTGTCTCACCGGAATCCTACCGCCGGCGAACGTGATTTATACCAACGACCACCAAAATAACACCATAGATTCTCCCCAACCTCCTCTTTCCTTTCCCCATGATCCTATGCCTCGAATCTGCCGAGAAAGCTTCGAATATTAGTTTGAATGTTTTTCGGCCAGTTCATCACTTCATCCAAAAAATTCCAGATTCATACCACACACTCCCATAACCTCCCTTACCCCTAATCTATGACCAAAACCCCTCAAATCCCACTGGAACTCATCAAAACCAAAACTGAATTTTTCTAGCCAAGAACTCAAGCTCAAATCTTTATTGACTTTTGACCATAACATCCTTAACCACGTATTTTCTTATGAAAACACATGGTTGGGGATGTTACGGGTCAAGAATCTAAAAAGATTCTTTCAAAAAATGGCTGACCAGAGTTTTCAATACATCAGTAAGTTTTATTTCTTTTGTTTCATTTTTCATGTTATCAATAATTAGTAATATGAAAATCAATAAACTCTTTTAATTCTGTTTTCAGTCGTCCCCTATCTGATTTTAGTTTAGCTTTAATTTGTTGATTAGTTTCAGCTCGTCAATTAGTTTAGTAATTTTATTTGAATGAAGCTAGGAACTCAGTTAGTTTGATTTTTTTTGTTTTGTTTTGCATGCTGTTTAATTTCGTGCTTTGATATTTTAAGTTTGTTAATCATAAGTTGGTTCTGGTAGCTAATTACTCATTAGTATAATTAGGTTTTGAAATTTGACTTCGTCAGTGTTTAAATGATTCATTCATTAAGTGTTGACATAATTTATTTGGTTATAGCTGTATAAATCATTAGTTAACTTTAGCTAGAACAAGAATTGAGTTTAATTCATAGTATTAGGATAAACTGGAACAAAAATCATTGAATAACAAGTTCAGGGGCATTTTGGGAAACGAAAGGAGTTAACAGTAATTAACAAAAGAGGGGAGGGTATTTTGGGTAGAGAAAAATTGTTTAATAGTAATAATGACGCAATCTCAAGGGTAATAGAGGGATAAAAATGGGTAGTTTGGCAATTGTTAAAATTAAGTGAGGGTAGAAAAGAAAATTCAAAGGGGTAAGAACATGGTAGATGCAACTAGAACCTTCTAGAATGGGTTCTAGTGTAATTTTAAATAAAAAAAGTGTAGTAACTTATTTAACTAGTAAAAAAGGTAGGACCAATCTGAAAATATTAGAATTGAATTTCCCTCCAAATTCTTACTCTATAAATAGGCAATTACTGCCTTAAATAAGAAGTTTGAGACCCCCTGAAAATTTCAAAAAGTTTTGAATCCCAAAAATTCCCCCCCAAAAAAAAATATTTGTCCAATTCCAGATCTGAAAATTAAAGTTTCAGATTCTATTTTCTTCTTCTAGGTCTAAATTTCTTCCAAAAATCCAAAAACAAATATAAAATCAATAGAAAAATCAAAAAACTACTGTTGCATTAGTTCTCCTTAGGTTAATTTGGAGTTCGAGTCAATGATTTGCATTTTCTAGCTTAATTTCTGGCTGTGAAGTTTCAGAGTGTGTGCTGAGTGTGTTTTCGACTCTGTTTGGTGATTGTTCAAGCTATTTTGAGTGTTTTCTGTCTGATTTGTTGGGAAACATCAACTGGGTTAAATTCAAGTGTGTTGAGTTCATTCCTGGTTTGAAACTAGTCTTTTGCTGCTGTTCGAATTCTAGTTGTTGATTCCTGTTGTTAATTGCTGCTGATCACTTCTTCTTCTGTTATATTCTAACTTCCAGGTACATATCATTCACCTAAGTGATCTGGAAATGTGAAGCAAATGTATGAAATCCCCTTGGAATCAAACGATGAAGAAATACTACTTGTTTTTTCACTTGAAATTGTTCCAGTCGTTACTAGCATTGATCCCTAGCTGTAACATTCATTTGAACTAGTGTTTGCTGATGCTATGTAGAACTATTTGTATAATCAGGACTACTAGAGCCATTTGTCATTCATTAGCATAATATAGTTTCATTTTAGTAATTAGTTTAACTTTCAATGTTAGTAAATAGAATGAATTTGGGAAACTGATTATAGATCCTTCTTTATGGTTAACAACTGTGCACTCGAATTGTTGTAGGTAATTAGCACAGGTTAGTTGTAGATTGAATTAATTCAGATTTTCTATGTTACCGATTAGTAATTGAGTTTAAACTGTGTTGTAGGCTCATTAGTATAAGTCAGGCGTCTTCTGATCTTGATTACGTTTAGTTAATGGTATGAATTGCATCTTCACATAATAATGGGTTTTGAAGTTATCCGACAGAAATCAATATTTGAATTTAAAATCAGTTCTCCTTTTCATTCGATGTGAATCCAAATCAGTGATTAGAAATCTATGTAAAAGTCGATCCTTACCTATAGACTAGTGCAGGCCAGAACCTGGCAATTTCGTGTCCAAAGGAAATTTGGGCCTGGGAATATGTATGCCAAGGCCCAACGTGAGTTTATTTTTTTAGAGGATGCATTTCTTTCTTACCCCTGGGCCGATCTTCAGGGCCCAAAAATGCAGGTTGCTGGAATTTACATTAAGATCCAGGGATTAAATTAGCAGCATGAGTTTTGGGCCTTTTCGTTGGGTAGCACGCTTGAATTAAGAGGTTTTCCTTTTGTTCAAGTGTGAACTTGAACTTGAGGCCCAGATTCCTTGATTGCTCTTAAATAATAGCTTCAATTATATTAATTAATTAGGACTTTTTCTTTTATTATAGACAAATAATAAATTGAAAATCTTAGTTGCTTTAGTTTGGCCTTTAATAATATATGAGACAAGCCTCGCCAAATCAAAAAATACACAATTGTGGGGCTCTCATTAATTACTTACTAAAATACTTAGTATTCGGGATAGGCCGTTTAGCAAATTTTACGGCCTTCCCAAAAGATAATAATACGTTAGTCGCTTTAGGCGCGATTTTAAATAATCTTACATTCCTAATACGGGAGTGCATTTCATGCAACCCAAATTCAAATTCGAAAATGTCAAATAAGAATGTGTCGAGGATCCGGGTGCATTTCATGTGACGTTATCCGAAAACATGTTCTTAAAATACGTTCACTTTCTTAAATAAAATAATTGACAAAAAGCGGTAATTAATTCTAAAATTGCACAAGTGGGGTAACATGTATTAAAATCAAATATTTTAGCCAAATATAATAGTTGAGGAACCGTGCTAGAACCACGGAACTCAGGAATGCCTAACACCTTCTCCCGGGTTAACAGAATTCCTTACCCGGATTTCTGGTTCGCGACTGTTAAACAGAGTCAAACCCTTCCTCGATTCGGGATTCAAACCAGTGACTTGGGACACCATAAATCTCCCAAGTGACAACTCTGAATCTTAAATAAAAACGAATCCCGTTTCGATTGTCCTTAAATTGGAAAAACTCCTTTTTTATTATATCCCTTCCCGGGGTGTAGTAAAAGCCGTAAAAGCTTCGAAATAGGAGGCGTGACAGCTCTGGCGACTCTGCTGACAATATCATAAGAGTTATAGATATACACATTAATTATATCTACACATATTAATAATAAAAACAGTAGGTAATAGTTACAACAATGATAAAGAAAGAAAAAAAAACTTTTATATTACTAAGGAAAAAAAAATATTAGAATGGATATAGTGGCAATAGTTATAGAAATATTTAGTAGGTGATGATAATACTAACAAAAATAAGGATACCAATACATATAATAATAAATTCTCAAATTAGTAATAAAATATTTAATTTGAAGTAGACGTATGCCAATCCCCGACAAAGACGCAAAAAAATTGATGAGGCCAATGTATATAGGATTTTTCTGCTCGTGCTAAGTCAAATTTTAATATAGTTTAAGATATCGTCCCACGGAGATTGAAAAATCTACGCTACAAACTTATAATATTTTAGCTATTATTTGAGAGAACCAAATTGATTAAAAGAATAAGATTTTTAATTAGAATATTACTTAAACAAAAACTTGTGGAAAATTTATATTTAAAAAGTATTGGAAATCATTGAATTCACTTGACGATATTTTTATAATAAAATCTCAATTTATACATATATTTCACTAATGAATAATTACTTATTGCTAATAAAATTATATTTTATTCACTAGAAAGTAAACAATTAATAATACTACTTGAGGTTATATTATTAACTGACTTACGGCTAGTGACGATAAGACCGAAATATGTGTCTTGCTTGAATTGTGCTAAGAGGTAGTAAAAACTTCGTGAGAATATTTTTACTACAAAATAAATGATATTGCTTATAACAATTCCTCTGTGAGAATTAAAATTGAAGTAAGCAAAAATCAAGATTCGGAATGCTAGATTCCTGAAAATTACACTCTATATAATGATTCACACTAGTCAGTGTCACGATCCAAACCCGGTCGTGATGGCGCCCAACCATATAGCTAGGCAAGCCTGACCAATTATCACTAACGAACCCAACCTGATAACTCTTTACCGACAATTTAAGGAAATTTAACAGTTTAAAAATAATCAGCCAATGTTTATAATACAAACATTACATAACAGACCGAAACATCTGAAGACACACTCCCAACAGAATCTGGGGTCACAAGTCTAGAGCCTCTAAACAACGGAGTAACAAATATTCGAAAATACATAAGTCTGGAATGCGGAAATAAAACTGAATAAAAGGGAGAAGTCGGGGCCTGCGAATGTCAGGCAGCTACCTCGACAACTCTGATAAAACTCTGGAAGACAGCGATTGCTCAGCTAAGTCTCCGGAACACCTGAATCTGCACACATGGTGCAGGGAGTAAAGTGAGTACTTCCAACTCAGTGGTAATAAACATATATAATGACTGAAAGTAAGAAATCCCAAAAAACCACAATGCAAAGCTGAAACTAACCACTTAGCACACTAAACGATGAAACAACAATAATAAACGACAGATAGACAAATAGATATCAATGCATGGATGCAATGTAATGCACCTGACTGCTGCGGCGTACAACCCGATCCATTGGGTAACCGCGCTCACTGTGGGGGTTCAGACTCCGGAGGGGCTCCTACACCCCAAGCGCAATGACATAGTAGCATTCGCTGTGGCGTGCAACCCGGTCCACAATCAGTCCAGTTATGTATGCATACAAGCCACACAGGCACAATCAAGTTTACCATTTTCGGTTCCATTTTTAATAGGTATTATAGTTTAAGTGATTTAATACCATAAATGATTGCTAATCATTTATGGACAGTACTTAACTCAGGACTGATATCATGGAAACATGCTCAATTTCATGGCATCAGTGATAATAATCCCTAAGGGATCCAAATAGTTATCACACAGCCCAATTATGTTCATAACAATCCAAGTAGGATGTTTACCAGCAAATTTCTAGTCAATAACACAGTATAGACATCACTCGGACGGACTAAGCCATATCCCCGTCCACAAACGACCCCGCACTCACTGTAGAGTACGTGTCTCGCCTCAATACAGCGTCACAATGTGAGATACCGGAGTTTTAAACCCTCAGGTCATCATCTACATCTATTACGCACCTCAAGCCAGCCATAGACTAGTCCGCAATGCCCTTTCCTCTTGAATCGACCTCCTCGCGCGTCGAATCTAATCAAAACCACAACGAATACATCACTATATGTTAAAGAAAGATAACCCAATCGAAATTACTCGAAAAATACTAAAAATCACGAAGTTGGCAAAACCCGAGCCCCGGTCCCACTTCTTGAAAAATTCCAAAATTTACATCACTGGATTCCTCATCTCGCCACGAGTCTATACATATCAAATTTACAAAATCCGGAGTTCGTTTGCCCCTCCCAAACTCACATTTAAACTCTCTTGGGTTTTCAAGCCCTAACCTCCATTTTTAACATTTAAATCCTTGAAATTAAGTGATTAATCAATTTTTTACACCAAAATAACATATTCCGAGGCTAATAGTTCTTACCCGATGAAGCTCCTTTGATTTCTCCTCAAAATCACCCGACAACAACCCTAGTCGAAGTCCCAAATATTTTCCTAACTTCTGAAATTCGCGAACACTGTTCATTAAACACAGGCCCGATTTCCGCTTCTGCGGTCATTTAACCGTACCTGCGGTACCGCTTATGCGACAAATTGACCGCTTATACGGTCTCACTTAAAAATTCGTGGGACCTCTTATGCGACTCAGCATCTGCTTTTGCGGTCCTCCATCGACCGCTTCTGCGGTGAATTATCCGCTGAAGCGGAACCGCTGAAGCGACCCCTTAGTGCGCTTATGCGGAATTGCCCTGGGCCATGCCTAACCGCTTATGCGGCCATCCCACCGCATCTGTAGAACCACTTCTGCGGCTCCTTTTCCGTAGATGCGGAAACAACAGAAGGCAGAAGTTTCAGACCTGTAACATACTTCGAAAATTCCCGTTTAACCACCCGAAATCATACCGAGGCCCCCGGGACCTCAACCAAAAACACCAACACATCCTATAACCTTAGTAAAACTTGTTACAATCCTCAAAACACATCAAACAACGCTAAAACCAATAAATACATCGGATTCAAGCCTAGTTTTCATCAAAACTTCCGCAATGTGCATTCAATCAAAAACCCGACCAAACGATGTCCGAATGACCTGAAAAATTGCAGACATATCCAAAATCACCAAACGGAGCTACTGCAACTCTCGGAATTCCATTCCAACCCTCAGATCAAAATCTCACCTACCCACCGTAATTCGCCAAAATTCAAACTTAGCCAATTCAAGCCTAATTCTACATCGAACCTCCAAATTCAAATTCCGATTGCGCTCCTAAGTCACAAATCATCCCCCAAAGCTAACCGAATCATCAGAATTCCTATCCGATCCCTCTAACTGAATAGTCAACTTCCAGTTGACTTTCCAAAACAAGCTCCCCTTTAAGAGACTAAGTGTCTCATTTCCAACTAAAGCCAATCCGATTCTATTCAACCAACTCAAATACTGATATTGAATCATAGTGAAGCATAATATGGGGGAAACGCGACGGTAACTCAAGTGACGACGGGCCGAGTCATCACATCCTCCCCAAATAAAACAAACGCTCGTCCTCGTGCGGGTCAAGAAACGTACCTGTTGTTTCAAATAAGTGAGGATATCTGCTCTGCATCTCCTGCTCGGTCTCCCAAGTGGCCTCCTACATGAGCCGACCTCTCCACTGCACCTTCACCAAAGCTATGTCCTTTGATCTCAACTTTCGAACCTGACGACCCAAGATAGCCACCGGCTCTACATCGTAGGTCAAGTCCTCATCCAACTGGATCGTGCTGAAGTCTAACACATGAGATGGGTCCCCAACATACTTCCGGAGCATAGAAACATGGAACACTGGGTGAACTCCCGACAAGCTCGGTGGCAAAGCAAGCATATAGGCCACCTCCCCAATCCTCCTAAGTATCTCAAAAGGTCCAATAAATCATGGAATGAGCTTCCCTTTCTTTCCAAACCTCATAACGCCTTTCATAGGCAAAACCTTCAACAAGACCTTCTCGCCCACCGAATAAGATACATCTCGAATCTTCCGGTCCATATAACTCTTCTGACGTGACTGGTCTATACGAAGTCTCTCCTGAATCACCTTTACCTTATCTAAGGCATCCTGGACGAACTCTGTCCCCAACAACCAAGCCTCGCCGGGCTCAAACCAACCAACCGGAGATCTACACCGTCTCCCATATAAGGCCTCATACGGTGCCATCTAAATGCTGGACTGATAGCTGTTATTGTAAGCAAACTCTACAAGAGGCAAGTAATCAGCCCAAGAACCTCCAAAGTCAATAACACAGGCACGCAACATGTCCTCTAATATCTGAATGGTATGCTCGGACTGCCTGTCCGTCTGAGGACGAAATGCTATGCTCAACTCTACCTGTGAACCTAACTCTCGCTGAAACGTCCTCCATAACTGAGAGGTAAACTGAGTACCCCTATCTGATATAACAGAAACTGGGACCCCATGCAACCGTACAATATCCCGGATAAAAATCTCCGCTAATCGCTCCGAAGAAAAGGTGGTACACACCGGAATGAAGTGTGCGGACTTGGTTAGCTGATCCACAATCACCCAAATTGAATCAAACTTCCTTGCTATCTGAGGGAGACCACTCACGAAGTCCATTGTAATCCTCTCCCATTTCCATTCGGGAATATCCATGCGCTGAAGCACACCACCGGGCCTCTTATGCTCATACTTGACATGCTGATAGTTGAGGCACCGAGCTACATGAATCACAATATCCATGCGCTGAAGCACACCACCGGGCCTCTAATGCTCATACTTGACCTGCTGACAGTTGAGGCACCGAGCTACATGACTCACAATATCCTTCTTCATTCTTCTCCACCATTAATGCTGCCTCAAATCCTGATACATCTTCGCGGCACCTGGATGAATAGAATACTGCGAGCTATGGCCCTCCTCAAATATCAACTCCCGAAGCCCGTCCACATTGGGCACGCAAATTCTGCCCTGCATTCTCAACAAACCATCACTATCAATAGTCATATCCCTAGCATCATCATGTTGAACTCTGTCCTTAGGGACAAGCAAATATGGATCATCATACTGACGCTCTCTAATGTGATCATACAAGGAAGACCGAGATACCATACAAGCCAACACCCGACTGGGCTCAGAAATATCTAACCTCACCATCCGATTTGCCAAGGCCTGAACGTCAACTACAAAGGGCCTCTTCCCAACTGGAATGTACGCCAAACTACCCATACTGATTGCCTTTCGACTCAAAGCATCAGCCACTACATTGGCCTTCCCCGGATGATACAAAATGGTGATATCATAGTCCTTGAGTAACTCAAGCCATCTCCGTTGCCTCAAATTAAGATCCTTCTGCTTAAACAAGTGCTGAAGACTACGATGGTGAGTGAACACCTCACAAGATACGCCATATAGATAGTGCCTCCAAATCTTCAAGGCATGAAAAATAGCAGCCAACTCTAAGTCATGAACAGGGTAGTTCTTCTCATGGGGCTTTAATTGACGAGAAGCATAAGCAATAACTCTACCCTCCTGCATTCAATACATAGCCGATCCCAACTATCGAAGCATCATAATACACCGTGTAAGAACCTGAAGCTGATGGCAATACTAGTACCGGAGTTGTGGTCAAAGCTGACTTGAGCTTCTGGAAGCACTCCTCGCACTTATCCGACCACACAAATGGAACATTCTTCTGCGTCAACTTCGTCAAAGGTGAAGCAATAGATGAAAAAACCCTGAACGAACCTGCGGTAATAACCCGCCAAACCGAGGAAACTCTGAATCTCAGTAGCTGAGGATGACCTGGGCCAACTGTGCACCGCCTCAATCTTCTTTGGGTCAACTTGAATACCATCACTGGATACCACGTGTCCCAGAAAAGTCACGGAACTAAGCCAGAACTAACATTTGTAGAACTTTGCATAAAGCTTCTCCTCTCTCAATCTCTGCAATACCACCCTCAAGTGTTGTGCGTGCTCCTCCTGGCTACGCGAGTACACCAGAATATCGTCAATAAACACGATCACAAACGAATCTAGATACGGCCGAAATACACTGTTCATCAAGTGCATGAACGCGGCTGGGGCATTAGTCAACCCAAATGACATAACAAGAAACTCATAGTGCCCATATCTCGTCCCGAAAGTCGTCTTCATATTGTATGAATCCCTAATCTTCAGCTGGTGATAGCTTGATCGGAGGTCTATCTTAGAAAATACGTTTGCTCCCTGAAGCTGATCAAAGAAATCCTCAATACGGGGTAGTGGGTACTTGTTCTTTACTGTCACCTTGTTTAACTGTCTATAATCAATGCACATTCTCATTGTGCCATCCTTCTTATTTACAAATAAGACCAGTGCACCTCACGGTGTTACACTCGGGCGAATGAACCCCTTTTCTAGGAGTTCCTGAAGCTGCTCCTTCAACTCCTTTAGCTCTGCTGGTGCTATACGATAGGGAGGAATAGAGATGGGCTGAGTGCCCAGCACCAGATCAATACCGAAATCAATGTCCCTGTCCGGCGGCATGCCCGGCAGGTCTGCTGGAAACACATCTGGAAACTCTCTCACAACGGGCACAGAATGAATACTAGCAGTCTCAGCTCCAACATCTCTCACCAATGCTAAATATGATAAGAATCCTTTCCCAACCATCCATTGTGCCTTTAAGAAGGAAATCACCCTGCTGGGAACATAATCGGTCGAACCTCGCCACTCAATCCTTGGAATACCTGGAATGGCCAACGTAACTGTCTTGGTATGACAGTCCAGAATAGCATGGTACGGAGATAGCCAATCCATACCCAGAATCACATAAAAGTCTACCATACCCAACGACAATAAATCAACTCGGGTCTCCAGACACCCAACAGTAGCAAGACAAGATCGATATACGTGATCCATAATAACAGTATCGCACACCGGGGTAGATACATGCACAGGCAAGGGAAGAAAACCACGGGTCGTACCCAAATGATGAGCAAAATATAAAGATACATAGGAATAGGTAGATCCGTGATTAAATAAGACTGAAGCATACCTATGGCAGACTGAGATAATACCTGTGATGACGGTATCTGATGGAATGGCATCCCTTCTATCTGGAAGAGCATAGAATCGAGCCTGACCACCGCCAGTTCGGTCTTCACCCCTGGGGCAACCTCTGGCTACCTGGCCCCCACTCCCAGCTGACTGGGTGGGTGCTGAAGAAACAGGAGCAGAAGATGAGGCCTGATCCCTCTGCTGGGACTATCTACCATGGAGCCGAGGACACTATCTCCTCAAATGACCCAACTCACCGCACTCGTAGCAACGACCTGGAGCTGGAGAAGGGGACTGAAGTGAACCCCTCACTGCAGATGAACCCTGGGCTAAAGAAGCAGGAGTAGTGCTCTGAGCTGGAAGGGCGCTAAGTGAATAATGGCCCTGCTGATAACCCTAGTGACCACGGCCTGAAGAAGCCCCACTGGACTCTGTGCGACCTGACTGAGGAGGTGTTGAAGGAATGACCTCTGTTGCGCTGCAACTGGCCCCTAGACGGAGCACCGCTGAAGCTACCTGAACCTCGAGGCCTCTTGGCCTCCCTCTCCTCATGCTCCCGACGACGGTCTGTCTCAATCTGACGAGCCATATCAACTACCTCCTCAAACGAGG
>MU734571.1:0-40244 GCA_026770625.1 Nicotiana glauca
AAATAAAAATGAATCCCATTTCGATTGTCCTTAAATTGGAAAAACTCCTTTCTTTACTATATCCCTTCCCGGGGTATAGTAAAAGCCGTAAAAGAGCGGAAAAAGGAGGTGTGACAGACCCACAGTGGGGGCAGCAACATACCGAGCATACCAGCCACAGTCTTTGTCATCTTCAGGATTTACCAAAACTCTTTTGCTCCTGGCTGCTAAGCCAAATATCCCGTTTCAGAAAAATCTAAGAGAGTAAAGGTGAATTAAATGGAGGAAGGTAAATTCTACGTTGTCTTTGTTAGCAAGGTCCTCAAGCAGTCAACAACTCGCCATACTATTGGGCCAATTTGCCCCAAACAAATATTAAAAAAGTGGCAGAAGTCTAAGATGACCGGGTCGATGGCCGGTTTGAACCCTAAAGTGAAAGGGTAGGTATAAACGAAAGACCTATAATATAAGAGGTAATTCTTTGATTTGGTTTAGGAATAATAATGGGGAAATCTTCAGCCCAATGGCACTCCTTCCTAAATACAGGTGCAAAAACACTTGTGATTAGAGTAGGGTAAGGATCAGCACGATCTAGTGCAGCAACTTGAGTTTTTAAGGATTCCTTATCATGTTGAAAAGAAAATTCTATGGGAATAATTTCTTCCACCAAGGGTTCACGCAGAGGCTCAGAAGAATCTTTACTTCAAGAAGAACCTCTTTGAGAATGCGAACCCCGAGTTTCAGAGGAAGGACCAGAACTAGAAGGAGGCGTTGAAGTGCTACCACCACGAGTGGAGCTTAAATTGCATAGCCTACGTCCTTTTCTATGTCTAATAGGAGCATTAGAAAAATTATCTAAAATGGCAGTTTTCCTAGGGTTAGGGTTTGATGAATCCATATATGCAAGAGTTGAATTAAAGTAGGGGATAATGAAGAAAATTAATAAGGCGGAAGTGTTCAATTCAATTTATGAGGAGCAAGACAAAAAGAGAAGCTATATTTATATTATTGGAAAAAATACGATGATGGAGGAACCGCAATAATGATAACTGATACTTCGTGGAAAGCGAAGCCGAAAAGAAAGCCTAAAAAAGTGCTTCGAGACTGTACGACCAATGAGGAAGCAACACGTGTCTAGAGCATTAAAAGGAAGTAACAGTCGAAGCGTCAACTTTATCAGAGTATTAATGGTGACAAAAATTCTCCTTTTATGAAATCCACTTTCCAAGTATTCAAACTGATGAATAAATGGAAAGTGGGGGAACTATCTGTATTGGGGAAATATATGTGCATAAATGAATTGTGATAAAGCGTGACACGTGGAATTATAAAAAAGGTTATAATTGGTCAAGGAATCACAGATTAGGTGCGGGGTAAAAGAGATATGGGATCATAAAGGAGGTACGAGATAAGAGGCTCGGAAGCCCCGCCTCTATTTAAAACATGAATACGCATGAGATACGGAAAGGATAAAGCACCTGGTCAAATAATAGGATATAGATACAGCTTTTCAAGAGAAATAAATACCGGAGTCATTAAGGAATATTTGTATTCAATGTAATGATTATGTAATGCAGCATTTAATGTCATTAAATATTCATAATAGCCTCATTATAGCTTAGATGTAACATACATTTACAGAGATTCTCCAAGAGACCTATAAAAGGAGAAATATGTAGTCGATGGAAAAGGAGGCATTATTGAAATATACTTTGATTTACAAGCTTTCATATCTGAGTACTTGAAAATTCTTTTCTCTATTTATTTTTTGATTATCAGTAACCCGATTCTTCTATTTGGTTCCGTTACCGAGAATCTGATAATCAATGTAATTTCTACTTGATTTTCTTGATTTACATCAATCATGTCAAACAACAACGACAACACCCCAGGACTTCCAGAAATTCAAACAAACCAACAACTTCAAGGAGTTTCTCCTCGAGATTCACCACAAGGTTCTCCACGAGGCTCCCCACGACGATCTCGTGAAGGCACTCCCGATGGGTCTCAGGCAAATGAACAGGATCAACTCAACAATGTGGAAGATATGAATCTCAAGTTAGCAAAGCTCTTCAAGCCTTTGTTAACCAGTTACCTGTTGCTCTGCCAATACCAACTCGAAACGAGAACCTCCCCGTTCTGGACTGGTTAATTCAGGCAGTGGAGGAACTCCTAGTGAAATGCAAGAAGGAGAACCAGGTAATCAAGCTAATTTTGATTTACAAAATCTCGTACTAACCTTGGAGAGACAGCTTAAGGAGCAAAATGAACGCATAGAACAAATACCTGGGCTACCGCCTGTGATCAAAGGAGTAGACATAGACAAATATTCTCAACAACCATGGAAGCCAAGTGCCGCCCCACTCCCAATTCCGAAGAAATTTAAAATGTCTGATATTCCAAAGTACGATGGAACATCAGACCCACGAGATCACGTCGCTGCATTTACAATAGGTGTCATAGGGAATGCCTTGACTAAGCAAGAAATTGAATCAGTCCTGGTCAAAAAATTTGGTGAAACACTCACCAAAGGAGCTTTAACCTGGTATTCTCTTTTACCTGAAAATTCTATAAATTCTTTTGCCGAGCTTGCAGATTTGTTTATTAAAGCACATTCCGGAGCTCAAAAATTTGAAAAGAGGATGGAGGACATCTTCAAAATCAAGCAAGGAAATTCCAAGTAATTAAGGGAATTTGTCGATAGATTTCAACGAGAAAGAATGTTGCTACCACGAGTACCTGACAACTGGGCAGCCATAGCTTTTGCTAGTAATCTGAATGAAAAAAGTTCAGAAGCCACGAGGAGACTCAAAGAAAGCCTTCGGTAATTTCCAGCAACAACATGGAACAACGTCTACAACAGGTATAGCACGAAGATGACGATCGAGGAAGATATTATCTTACGACCGAAAACAGATGAGAAAACAAGTTCAAGGCGTGTAGATAATGAAAGGAGATCCAGTAAAAATAGGTACGATCCGTATTTGGGACCTACGGGTAAAGACTCAATGTCAAAACAAGAAAGGTACGATCATAAGCCCAGACATAGACAATCGGGCTCTTCATCAATGTTCAGCAATGATCGAGGCACACGTGGACATCGAGATGGTGATGGGAGTTTGAAAGAAAGGTTTGGTGGTTATAATTTTAATGTAACTACTTCCGAGCTCGTGGCTGTTTTAAGAAGCATGGGAGATAAGGTACGGTGGCCGAAGGAGATGAGATCAAACCCAAGTAGAAGAAACCCTGATCACTTGTGTGAATTCCATAATGATCACGGGCATAAAACCGCAGATTGCAGATTTCTACAAAGTGAGGTGGATCATTTGTTAAAGCAAGGATATCTCACTGAATTATTCAGTGAGAAAGGTAAACAAGCATATATGAAAAATAGACAGGAGCATATATGTAACGCAGCATTTCGTGTCATTAAATATTCATAATAGCCTCATTATGGCTTAAGATATAACGTACATTTACAGAGATTCTCCAAGAGACCTATAAAAGGAGAAATATGTAGTCGATGGAAAAGGAAACATTATTGAAATATACTTTGATTTACAAGCTTTCATATCTGAGTACTTGAAAATTATTTTCTCTATTTATTTTTCGATTATCAGTAACCCAATTCTTCTATTTTCCAAATTTGACTAAAAATTCATTTTTTGGTTAAACAATAAGCAAAGTCAAAACTTCCTAGATTGTTATGCTGGGACAAAATAGATAACAGATTACATAAGTTTACATAAATTTCAACATAATCCAAAAAATGTTAGGTAATTTCCCTAAGTCTTAATCAACAGAGTTATCTGGTATGGTAACATGTATCCAATAGAATACTAGTAAAGTTGCACATAAGGGGGACCGTATGCGACCATTATATAACAAAAGAAAAAAGTTTACACGATTCTGTTTATCTACTTAAATAATTCTTCATGTGTTGGAATTGATGTTTGATGACTAACAAACATGTAACTTGGATGAAGTCTGGTGAGTCCGACATACGGTATCCAGCATCAAATCCTAGTCATTGTGAGATTCACTTTCATGCTATATGGGATGAAGATTTTTCTTCAGCTTATCTCTTAATTAGCCCTACTACTAACCGTGTGCTATACATGTCTAGTGTTTGATGTAATGCAGCTTTGTGCACCTACGCATAGAGCTTTGAGAGAACATGCACGCAAGCAGAAAATTGTAGGAGCAAGAGAAAGATAAAACTATGTTTCATCAATTGAGTTAGTCCAGTTCCAAATGAATTGATCTTGTAGTAGCCACTTTGAATTATATTCTTGAAGCACTTTTATAAGGATTGCTTTTGAGAGAGTTTCTTTTCAGATCTACACTACGAAATTAGTTTAGAGATAGTAGATGCATTCATCTTGGTTACAGGTGTTAGAATATACTATATGTCATGCGTATTGTTATAGTATACTTTATAAACAATTATTTATTTACTTGTTTAAATTCAATAAAGTTTCCTTTTAAATAGATCATGTATTGGTTTGTGTGTCATATATTGGATGACGGTTAAACACATAATCAAGTACCTAAAAAGGACTAGGAATTACATGTTGATCTACCATTCCAATGACCTTGTACCCATTGGGTATACTGATTTGGATTTTCACTCTGACAGAGATTCCAGAAAGTCTACCTCAGGTAATGTGTTTGCTCTTGGAGGTGGAGCCATAAGTTGGAGGAGTATCAAGCAAACTTGTGTTTCTGATTCCACCTTGGAAGTCGAATATGTGGCAGCTTCTGAGGTAGCCAAAGAGGCAATTTGGCTCGGTAACTTCCTGAGAGAGTTGGGTGTGGTTCCCTCGATTCAAGCGCCAATTACACTTTATTGTGATAATAGTGGTGCGATTGCAAATTCAAAGGAGCCACGAAGCCCTAAGAGGGCAAAGTACATTGAGCGTAAATATCATTTAATTCGTGATATAGTGCAGAGAGGGGATGTAGTGGTCACCAAGATTGCGTCAGAGAACAACTTGGCGGATCCGTTTACTAAGAGCTTACCATAGAAAACTTTTGATAAGCATGTAGAAGGAATGGGTGTCAAAATTGTAGACGCATGGTTATTAGTCTAAGTGGGAGATTGTTAGAATATACTATAAGCTATGCGTATTGTTATAGTATACTTTATAAACAATTATTTATTTACTTGTTTAAATTCAATAAAGTTTCCTTTTAAATAGATCATGTATTGGTTTGTGTGTCCATTGCTTACATAGTAGATGATTTAGTGTATAGATTTTAGCTTATGCACAGAAGATTAAATCATCGGTTCTTGTAAGACATAAAAGTTAATGTTCACAATCTAATGATGGAATCGGACAAATCATCGGAATGGTTGTAGCACAATATGAAATGTAATTTATCTTGATTATGGGAATGGTCTGATTCCAACATCTTGTGCTAATACATTTTGTATGTATTAAACGGATCAAGTAGAGATAAGTATTTTATACTGACTTTATAAAATAATTTCTCTAGTCCATTTAATGTACTTATACTCTTAATCTTGATATAGTTATTATTAGTTGTGTAAGTCACTTGTTGTTTTGATTTATTAAAAGGCGAGATTCTTTCGTGAGCCAATAAGCCTGGTAAATTGGATAACGATGATATACATTGGCGAAGTAATAATTAGTTGATAGAATCCATGTCTCGGTTTTGAGATTGATGATACTCCTTTGTGAAAGCTTATAAGTTTTCATGAGTAAATTCGGCCGGTGAATTTTGTATCCGATACATAAAATAAGTTAAGTATAAGTCTAAAGTAATTAATTAATAAATTAAATAGTCAGTAATTTAATTTGATTGATTAGTATCTGAATCTTAACATGGGGAGTTAAATAAGGTTTTATGGAAAAATTTTGAAATTGAACTAAGGAGTGCAATTACAAATTTTTAGTGGAATAATTCGTAATTTATTATGATGGAAATTAATTTCATAATAGGAAGCCTTGTAAATTAAATTATGTGGTCTCTACTGTGCCTAAATAATAGGAAATAGTGGATACTGTTCCTTAATGGGAGAAGGAAATGCAGAAACCGTCTCTTAGTGGGAGAAGGAAACCTAACAGGTTTTGAAAACGGTTTTGACTTAAAAACGCAGCTATATATATAGGATATAGGGCTGGACGGTTTGACACGCGAATTCACTACAGTTTATACCAGAATTTTGCCCACCCAAAATTCTCTATTTTCAGATATTGTTTGGGTAACACAGTAGAAGACGGTGAAAATCTGCTAAGGTGTTTTTGCAACTGAGGAACTGGAGAACGATATAGTATTGATGTGTTTACGCTTCAAGAGGTAATCCGAAAATCTCCATATGTGCTAATTGTTTAGATTACACGTGATTATGATGTTATATTTGCTTCCGCTGTGAAATATGATCCATCAATTGATATCAGAGCCTACTCACGTCTAATTAAATGATTAGGATGAAAAATAAGTTAAGCATCATGTTAATATGCAAATTTTGAATTACCTGCGAAAATTGGTCTTGAATCATGTAAAGCTGCATTGTTCTTAACATGAATATTTGTTCTGAATATTATGATTATTCTGAAAATCATGTAATATTTGTTTATGGTTCATGATATTTGATTAGAATAATCTGAAAATATATTACTCCATGTAAAACGCAAAATCACTATTTGGCAGAAATTAGGCCAGAAACTCGGAGGTCAAATATTGACGGACTCCGATTGACCTGAAACTTGGCAGGTCCATGAAAAACGACCCAGAGAGCAATACTCATGGGCTAAAGCCCGTGTGTTATGTCGTTTCTTGGGCATTCGGGGTCGTTTAGATGGGTTTTTGGACGTTTTATTGATTTTCTAAAAAAATTCCAAAACTTTTTTGAGTTGTTTTTAATCCAGTGGCGGTAGGGATCATTTCCTGTGGACTACAGGGTTAAAATTCTAGTGATATAATATTTTTACATGCTAACGTAGGTCTTCTTCCATATCGGATAAACTCATTATGGATAATCACTAGGGTATGCTAGATGTTGATTACTTATATTCACTCTCCATATGAGTATGCATGTTGGTTTAATGGAGCTAGTATATATATATTGAATGTTGATATTCACTTGGCTTAAATTAACAGTTTACTCTCTATCTGAGTATGACCTGTTTAAGTTTATGGAGTGGATAATATGTCATTATATATGTATATTTCAAGAATAGCTTCTTTCCCATCAAAATTTGTTGTTCAAGGTGCATAGATTGTATATATATAGTGTGTTTTGAATTTTGATATGTAATAATACAAATTGATTTGATCTATTTAAATGTTTAATGTCTCCCAGATTGACAATGACTGCTTTCAATCCCCTTATTGCCATTCTTACTCAAAATAAACTTGACGGTCCGAATTATGTTGATTGGAAACAAAATTTGGATATTGTTCTAATTACTGAAGAGTGAAAATTTGTGCTCGATGAGGTGTGTCCAGAAAAACTCGAAGATGATGCCACAGATGATGAACAAGAGACTTACCAGAAATGAATTAAGGCTGATGAGATGGCACGGTGTTATATTTTGGCATCCATGCCAAATGTTCTGCAACATCAGTATCAGTCGATGGAGTCTGCTTATGATATTCTGGAAAATCTCAAAGAAATGTTCGAAAATCAAAATCGTGCAGCTAAGTAGACTGCCATAAAAGCTCTTCTGAATACCAAATTGGTTAAAGGTTCATCGATCAGGGACTATGTTCTGAAGATGATGAGTCTTCTGAATGAACTGGAGGTCCTTGGAGCTAACATTGATAAGTACACGCAGGTTGAAATGATCCTGTAGACTTTGCCTGACAGTTTTCAACAGTTTCGCCTGAATTGTAATATGAACAAAAATGGATTTGTCCCTTGCGAAATTGCTGAATGAGCTGCAGTTGGCAGAGACTATTATCAAGTCACAAGCTCCTCCTGTTGCGTTGAATTTTAAGGCAGGTTCTTCTTCTAAGCCGAGAAGCGGGCAGAAAAAGAAAAAGGATAAAAAACCCTCTGATGGTGGCACGATGGCTGGTGTGAAAAAGGCTAAGAGCAAGTGTTATCATTGCAAGCAGCCTGGGAATCATAAGAAGCAGTGTCCAACTTATCTAGCCAAGCTGAAAAATAAACTAGGTGATTTATATCTACTTGTCATTGAAACGTTTTTAACGACTGTTTCTACCATGTCATGGTGTGTAGATTCGGGAGCCACTAATCATATTTACACTTATTTGCAGGGGTTTCAGGTAATGCGGCCTAAGTAGAGGAGAAATCAATGTTTACCAACAGACGGTTCAACAGCCCCAGCTTTAGCATTAGGAAATATTAGTATTTCGTTTGGTAGTGGTGGAGTTTTAACTTTAAAAGACACATTATATGTACCTTCCATTAGAAGGAATTTAATTTCGGTTTCTAGCGCTATGAGAGATGGTTATGATTTTAATTATCATGACATTGATAAATGTGTTATTACTCATAATAAACGTTATCTCTCTTCGGCTACATTGATTAATGATCTTTTCGTTGTTGACTCTATTCCTAAACCGTTACAACCAAAAGAACTGAATTATGTTGATTTACCAGGTAAGAGAAAATGTTCTTCTGAATTGAGTGAAACATATTTATGGCACTTGCGTTTGGGTCATATAAATCTAAACAGAATTTCAAGGTTGGTCAAGGATGGACCTTTAAGTTCATTGAAAATGGAGGCACTACCAACTTGTGAACCTTGTTTAGAAGGAAAAATGACAAAACGAAATTTCACCTCAAAAGGAAATTGAGCAAGCGATAAATTAGAGTCAATTCATTCTGATTTGTGTGGTCCAATGAATGTCCAAGCAAGAGGTGATTTTGATTATTTTGTGACTTTCACAGATGATTACTCAAAATATGGATATATTTATTTGTTGTGTTGAAAGTCTGAATGTTTTGAAAAGTTCAAAAAATTCAAGACTAAGACTGAAAAGCGACATAATAAACATATCAAGACACTACAATCCGATCGTGGTGGGGAGTACCTCTCTACGGATTTCATTGGTTATTTATCAGAATATGGAATTACATCTCAATTATCGGCACCTGGAACTCCACAACAAAATGGTGTAGCTGAAAGAACAAATAGGACTCTTATGGAAATGGTTAGATCAATGATGAGTTATTCCGATTTTCCTTCGTCCTTTTGGGGACATGCCTTAGAAACGGCGAATTACGTTCTGAACTTAGTTCCTTCAAAGTTAGTACCTTTGACCCCTACAGAATTGTGGACTGGGCGCAAGCCTAGTCTACGGCATATTCGAGTTTGGGGTTGTCCGGCACATGTGCTGAAAGGGAAAACGGATAAATTGGAGGCAAGAACAGATGTATGCATTTTTGTGGGTTATCCAAAAGGAACGAAAGGTGGTTTATTCTATTGTCCTAAAGAGAAAAAGGTAATTGTTAGTACAAATGCCAAGTTTCTGGAAGAGGACTATTTGATAAACCATGTTCCTAGAAGTAAACTCGCTTTACGAGAACTTAGCAAAGGAATGGAAACTCAGTCATCTGAAAAACAAAACGACCATATCCAAACCTCGGAAGTCGATCTTGACATACCATTGCATTTTAGTAGTGGGAGAAATGTCAATAGACTTAATGTCCCGTAAGAACAAGTGCCTGAAGTCATATTACCACAAAGTGAGTCATGTAGACCAAACTGCACAACAGGAAGAAGTCGTTGATATCCCTTTGGATAGCATGGAGACTCAGGTTCCTGAAGAGATTGTGGTTCAACCACATAATCAAAATGGTGTAGTTGCAAGTGATGTAGTGCGTAGTTGTAGTGGGATAGTAATAAGACAGCCAGTTCATTATACGCTCTTAGGAGAATTATATGATAGGATCCCTGAGGAGCATGCTTACGAACCTGTCAATTATGACCAAGCACTACATGATAAAGATGCCGATAAGTGGGTTGTTGCTGTGAAATCAAAGATGGGGTCAATGTACTCTAATCAAGTCTAGGATCTTGTAGAACCACCTGATGGGATTAAACCCATTGGATGCAAGTGGATCTATAAGAAAAAGATAGGTATAGACAGAAAAGTACAAACCTTTAAAGCAAGGATTGTAGCGAAAGGGTTCACTCAGAAAGAAGGGATCAATTATGAGGAAACCTTCTTACCAGTAGCCATGCTTAAGTATATAAGGATTCTCTTATCCATTGCTGCTCATTACGATTACGAGATTTGGCAAATGGATGTCAAGACAATTTTCTTAATGGAAGTCTTAATGAGTACATCTATATGATGCAACCAGACGGTTTCGTGGAAAGTGGCAAGGAACACATGTTGTGTAAACTTAAAAGGTCTATTTATGGACTGAAACAGGAATCTAGGGCATGGAACACTTGTTTCGACAAGGCGATTAAAACACTTGGCTTTGATCAGTGTCTCAACGAGTCTTGTGTATACAAAAAGTGGGATTGGGACAAAGTGGCATTTTTGATCTTATATATAGATGACATACTGCTCATAAGAAATAATGTGGGCATGTTGATATCAGTTAAGTAGTGGTTGTCCACACATTTTGATATGAAAGATTTGGGAGAAGCGGCTCATATCCTTGGGATCAAACTCTTACGAGATCGCAAGAAAAGGATATTAGGCTTGTCCCAAGGTCTTTATATTGATGCAATACTCTCCAGGTTTAGCATGCATGATTCCAAGAAAGGATTTCTTCCTTTTATACATGGAATTTCTCTATCTAAAGATCAGTCTTCTAAGACCGATGAAGAGATAGAAAAGATGAAGGCGGTCCCTTATGCATCAGATGTGGGGAGCCTCATGTATGCTATGTTATGCACTAGGCCTGATATCTGCTTTGTCATTGGCGTTGTTAGTAGATTTCAGTCTAATCCTGGGAGAGAGCATTGGATGACGGTTAAACATATAATCAAGTACCTGAAAAGGACTAGGGATTACATGTTGATCTACCATTCGGATGACCTTGTACCCATTGGGTGTACTGATTTGGATTTTCAATCAGATAGAGATTCTAGAAAGTCTACCTCAGGTAATGTGTTTAATCTTGGAGGTGGAGCCATAAGTTGGAGGAGTATCAAGAAAACTTGTGTTGCCGATTCCACCATGGAAGCCGAATATGTGGCAGCTTCTGAGGTAGCCAAAGAGGCAATTTGGCTCGGTAACTTCCGGAGAGAGTTGGGTGTTGTTCCCTCGATTCAAGCGCCAATTACACTTTATTGTGATAATAGTGATGCGGTTGCAAATTCAATGGAGACACGAAGAACTAAGAGGGCAAAGCACATTGAGTGTAAATATCATTTAATTCATGATATAGTGCAGAGAGGGGATGTAGTGGTCACCAAGATTGCGTCAGAGAACAACTTGGTGGATCTGTTTACTAAGAGCTTACCACAGAAGACTTTTGATAAGCATGTAGAAGGAATGGGTGTCAAAATTATAGACGCATGGTTATTAGTCTAAGTGGGAGATTGTTAAAATATACTATAAGCTATGCGTATTGTTATAGTATACTTTATAAACAATTATTTATTTACTTGTTTAAATTCAATAAAGTTTCCTTTTAAATAGATCATGTATTGGTTTGTGTGTCCATTGCTTACATAGTAGATGATTTAGTGTATAGAGTTTAGCTTATATACGGAAGATTAAATCATCGGTTCTTGTAAGACATAAAAGTTAATATTCACAATCTAATGATGGAATCGGACAAATCATGGAAATGGTTGTAGCACAATATGAAATGTAATTTATCTTGATTATGGGAATGGTCTGATTCCAACATCTTGTGCTAATACATTTTGTATGTATTAAACGGATCAAGTAGAGATAAGTATTTTATACTGACTTTATAAAATAATTTTTCTAGTCCATTTAATATACTTATACTCTTAATCTTGATATAATTATTATTAGCTGTGTATGTCACTTGTTGTTTTGATTTATTAAAAGGCGAGATTCTTTCGTGAGCTAATAAGCCTGGTAAATTGGATAACAATGATATACATTGGCGAAGTAATAATTAGTTGATAGAATCCACGTCTCGGTTTTGAGATTGATGATACTCCTTTATGAAAGCTTATAAGTTTTTATGTGTAAACCCGGCCGATGGATTTTGTATCCGACACATGAAATAAGTTAAGTGTAAGTCTAAAGGAAGTAATCAATAAATTAAATAGTCAGTAATTTAATTTGATTGATTAGTATATGAACCTTAACATGGGGAGTTAAATAAGGTTTTATGGAAGAATTTCAAAATTGAACTAAGGAGTGCAATTACGAATTTTAGTGGAATAATTCATACTTTATTATGATGGAAATTAATTTCATAATTTCAAAATTAATATCATAATAGGAAGCCTTGTTAATTAAATCTTGTCGTCCCTACTATGCCTAAATAATAGGAAATAGTGGATAATATTTCTTAATGGGAGAAGGAAACGTGGAAACTGTCTCTTAGTGGGCGAAGGAAATCTAATAGGTTTTGAAAAGTGGTTTTGACCTAAAAATGCAGCTATATATATATATCTCTCTCTCTCTCTCTATATATATATATATATATATATGAATGAGATATAGGGCTGGACGTTTTGACACACGAATTCACTACAGTTTCTACTAGAATTTTGCCCACCCAAAATTATCTATTTTTGGATATTGTTTGGGTAACACAGTAGAAGACTATGGAAAAATCTGCTGAGGTATTTTTGCAACTGAGGAATTGGAGAACGATATAGGATTGTTGTGTTTACGCTTCAAGAGGTAATCCGAAAAGCTCCATATGTGCTAATTGTTTAGATTATACGTGATTATGATGCTATATTTGCTTCCGTTGTGAAATGTGATCCATCAATCGGTATCAGAGAGCGACTGTGGTTAGTATCAAAATAAAAGATTTTTGTAACCTGACAGCTTGTTTGGATGGTTGTTTCTCGTCGTTTTATAATGTATCATATTGTATTGTATTGTAGTATATTGTATTGTATCATTTTGATGGATACAACGTTTGGATAGATTATATTGTTTGTTGTTGTTAAACAACATCTTTATGGTTTGGTTTGATTATATTGTACCGTACTGTACTACTAAATTTACTAAAATACCCTCAATTATTTTAAATATGTTGCTTATTAAGATTTACTCACAAAAATAATTTATTTATTTGACCTCCGCATCATCCTCAAAAGGAATCATCATTCTACTATAATAGCGAAAGCCCCAAATTGATTTCACACAAATAAAAAAAATCACAGCTCCATCAAAACAGAGTGGACAACGGACCATGAGTCCTTGACCTTTAATGTGGCAAATAATCCATAGCTTAAAGTAAATAATATAATAAAATTTTCTAGCAACATGACATATAAAATTCATATCGATCTAGTCAAAGTCTATAAAATCCTCAATAGCTAAAGCATAAATAGCATTTGTCTAACTCAATTTCCAGGTGACGACATCAAGGTCAATAAAAGAAATTTGCGGTCTTCCAATGAACACCTAATCAGTGTGCGGCACAAGTCTGCATGTTTACAAAGAAATGTATAAGCTTTCATGTGCATACTAGACTCTAAATCCAACACTTGTACCATTTGCCATATCTCACTCTCAGGAATAGTAGCATAGTTGAAAGGCGATTAATTACATTAGCCAAATTATTCACCCCACCTCTCAACATATCAGCCATGCCTTCAATATGATCTTGTTTAAATTTTTTATTTCTGCTAGAAGTGGGTACCTCTAAATATACATTAGATTTACGTGCTTCCTGAGTTGTTTGATATTGCTCATGTTTTCCATGTTCCTCGATATTTTCCAAGGAGGTAGCATTCATGAAAATTAGTTTATCTACCTCATCAATAGTTAATGAACTATCACTTTATTTTCTCAAATTATTATGAGCACCCCTTCTCACCATATCTGATCCAGTCTCAGCTTGCTTTCCTGTGGCTCTATCCATTCTATATAGCTCAGTTAGCTTATCATTATTTCTAATCGGGCTGTTTCTCCATTCAGCAGCTACAGGCTTAGCTTACACAAAAGCAAAGTACAATATTATAATGAAGAAAATAAGGTAAAGATTACAAGTTGCAAATAAAGAACAAAACTTCTAAAAAAATATACCTGTATTAATTGATTCCATACTTCAGATTCAACATTCCACATATTTGTGTTGGAATCCCGTGCGAACCCGCTCATCCCATTTTGGAAGGTGTCATTACACTTGCTAAATTTTATTTTAATATTTCTCATTCGGTTGTGAACTCTCTCCTTGGTAAAAACTTTATCCGAAAACTTAGATTGTAGCTCTTTCACTATATTGTCAATCGTGTGTGCAGTAAAAGTTCCACCAACCCTATTTTCAAGTGTGTGCTCATGATAGAATGCATCAATTAAGGCATTATCCATAGCATTTTATCAAATACAAACAGAAGTGTTATCTGAAAGATTTATATCGTTTGAGGATGCCTTTGGCCTTTTCGACATATTGATAACTATATCATTACGAAATATTCATAAAACTTAATAAAAACTTTATCAGACATAATATTTGTAAGTGTTATAAAATAAAATAAATGCATTTTATTCAAATAATAGCTACGAAATAAATAAACACGAAAAAATTCGTTGACTTTTTCTCTCCTTGAAGATTAAACTTGATAATTAGTCCACATTTCAGTTGTTATGCCATCTCTAATAAACTTTCCCCTTCTAAACTCCTCATTACTTTTGCTAGGATTTGGTGGTTCTTCATGCACTGCATCAACTTGGGTAAGTAACTCATCATTTGGATTTGCACCTCTTAAGTAGTTGTGCAAAATACAATATGAAAAAATAATAAACTTTTGGATTTCAACACCATATGATGGTTTAGTTGAACTAGAAATTACAGGAGATCTCTTCTTAAGAACTCCAGAAGCTCGTTCAATAGCATTACGCAAAGATGGGTGTCGCAGATTAAATAATTCACGAGGATTTCGAGGTGGATTTCTTGAATACTCTTTCAAGTGATATCGCACCCCTCCCCCCCTCCGATAAGGCGTAATAAGTCCACTTCTCAACATCAATCTGGCATCAACAAGGCAGTATTTCATAAAGATAAAAAAATAAAAACTTTAATTATTTATTCATCACATCTAACTTTCCCTAGATAAATATATGAAATATTTACCTTCTGGAAGTTTTAGTGGGTCTTGTCTATTTAACACTTATTTCATGATTCTTGAAGTTTTAGATTCCATCCCTTCCCAACCAACTAACACGTATATGAATTTTAAATGAAATGTGCATGCAGCCAATACATTTTATGTTGGATAATCTTTTCTTCCATTGTTTATGGGTGCTTCACTTTGTGAAGTTTTAACACGTATATGTGTTCCATCAATTGCACCAATACAATACTGACATTATTATAATAAATTATAGGCAATCAATCTTGAATTTAGCTAAAAGTTCAATAAAATTATAATTGTGTTCACCTTAAAATATGAGTAGAATCTTGGGTTGCTGGCAATTTCAGAAGGAGCTTGAGAGCCATCATGTTGTTTAATAAATTTTTCATATAACCCCAAGATCACTCGCAGGAAAATATGAAAATGACGACTGACCGACTCCCCAGATCGTCGAAAGATAAAAGCTAACTTGCAATTCGTCGTATTATGTGCTAACAGGTAAAGTGTTTTAGCAACTTGCTCTTTAAATGTAGCTTGAAATGTTGGTCTAAGATCACCCTCTATAACTAACATCTCACATAGATCGGTAAAAGCTAAAGGGGTCATTCTTATAATATTACGACAAAGTTCAGTTGACAATAAATGACTCAATAATTCATGTCTAAGTTGTTCACTTTCCAGTCGTATATCATGTGTGATTGTACGTCGGCCATTTTCAATTTCACGTACATAAGTCCAAAACCAAATAGCTACTAAGCAAGCAGCATATGTAGCTAAAGAGCTCACTTGTTCCAATATCCGTATATTACTTTAATTATTTCGATCAGCCATCTATAATAAAATTAAGTGAGATACATCAACCAATTAACTACGTAAAATAAATAAACCAAAAATATAACTCTTCTTCATAGAACACATTATTAAGTATGAAGGTTTCACGGCACTAGTTCACCGATCGTGAACATGTCGTGATGGCACCTAGTCCCCACGATCAGGTGAGCCAAATATTGCGAAAAAATGTAATATTTGCAGAAAAATAGAGGAAAACCAAATTAAATAACTAAAAGTAACTGTATTGGATGTCACTCAGCATGTACAACTCAATAACACAAGTCTACTAAAATTTCCAAAGACCCGGAAACTCACGGGCAACACAGGCTATAGAAATGTACAGTATGGCTCCAAAACTCCAGAATATTCTAACAACCGAAAGAGAGAAAACTAGATACTAAAGATAGAGTAAGAGGGAGACTGGTCGGTCTGCGGACGCAGAGAACTACCTCAAAGTTTCCGTGGTCCTCCTGCCTCACTGATAGTACGTCTGAGTAGAGGTACCTGGATGATCTGCACATGAAAAACATGCGCAGGAAGGGCATGAGTACACCACAACGGTACTCAGTAAGTGCCAAGCCTAACCTCGGTTGGATAGTGACGAGGAAAGGTCAGGGCCCTACTGAGGCAAAAATATAACAATAGTAATAATTAATAGTGTGTAAATCCGACAAAAATAATAAATGCAGCAATGTAATAAGGCAATTCAGCGAAGCAATAATAACTACAAGGATGGAGCAGAAACACAAAGTAAACACAGTTCAATCTCAAGATACCAATGAGGATCTCCCAGGATACCTTCCTGTAGCCCTTTCCTCAACTGTCCAGTGGATCTCCCGGGATACCGTCCCATAGTCCAACTCTCGTACCAATACCAAAGGATCTCTTGGGATACCGTCCCGTAGTCCAACCATCAATGTGCAGGGGGATCTCCTGGGATACCGTCCCGTAGTCCCAAAAATAAAAGTGCAGGGGGATCTCCCGAGAATCCAACCCGTAGTCCCAAAGTAAAAAACAAGGTGGGAAGCTACCAGAATCCCACATCCGTAGTCCCAATGTAAATGCGCAATCACAGCCAGAAACAAACCAAGGAATAAAGTATGAAAGACAGAGCAACAGATAGAACTAGCCTAGCATGCTTCACGTAGTACAGTCAAAACAACTTAAGCAATTAGGCAGTTAAGTTAGCTAAACATGCTTTCCTAATCTAGCACAAGTATGATTTTCAGGTAGGATAAAGCAAGTAAGAAAGAAAGCTAAATATCAACAACTTAAGTGAAATCGGATTTTCATCAACCGGCTCAAGTACGCGCTCGTCACCTCACGTACAAGGCACTCAAATATCAAGAAACAAATCTTAAGGGGAAAGATCCCCCACACAAGGTTAGACAAGCCACTTACCTCGAACCGGCTCAACATAACACCGAAAATCCGATTAAATCAAAGATTCAAGCCTAAGAACTTCAAGTTCCAACAAAACACACTTTCGATCAAAAACCTAACCAAACCTCGCCCGAATGGCTTGAAATTTTGCATGCACATCCCAAATGACATGACGGAGCTACTGCAACTTCCGAAATTCAAATCCGACCTTCGGATCAAAAACTCACTATTGAACCGGAAACTTCAAAATTTCAAACTTCGGCATTTCAAGACTAAATGCGCTACGAGCCTCCAAAATACATTCCGAACATGCTTCCAATCCCAAAATTACCTAACTGAGCTAACGGAACCATCGGATTTCCATTCCGAGGTCGTCTTCACACTATTCCGAATACGGGCCATTTTCAGCTCTTAAGCTCTCATTTAGGGACTAAGTGTCCCAAAACACTTTGAATCCTAACACCAAATGTCCCGGCAAACCAAAATAGCAGAAATGAACTTAGGGAAAGCAGTTAATGGGGGATCGGGACGTAAATTCAAAAACCGATCGACCGGGTCGTTACAGAAGGAGAATTCAGATACATGCCAATAGGATTGTACAGGAAAAAAGAATTTTAGTCAAATATTGTGTCACATTAATTAAGTAAACAGAAAAATATAAGCCCTAAAAAAAGCAAATTTAAGTAAAACGAAGAAAATTATGCATATGAGTACTGAGCAAGAGAGGACAATGTGAATTAATGTGTCTGTGTGTGCAGGGGCGTATTTACGTTTATGCAAGCGGTGTCCTCCGACACCGCTTCACTGGAAATTTTTACAAAATTATAGTATATAAATAATAATTTAAAAATAATAGCTAAATTATATGAAGTAGAAGCCGTTCAAGAACAAGCATCCTGGTCAGGGGTCACCTTTGGTCTTCAATTGGTCCTAGGATTGATTCTAAACTATCAACTATATATTCAACAAAGTTTGTTTAGTGAAATTCCATGAAAAATATGTGGAAAAAAAGCACGTATATACAAATATGGCTCTGTAAAGAGCTTTTTAGAAAAAGTTCTTTGTAATAGTACCAAAAACTATTCGCATATATTTTTTAAGAATACTATTGGTTTCATCTAGAGAAGCGACATACTGTGTACTTCATGGTTCATAGATTCGTACATGGATGATTGTTACAACAAAAGTCACACATAATTCATGTTTTATATAATTTAATGCTACACTTTAAATTATGATAACACATAGTTTACAAAGATCATAGATGAACTAACCAGGGCAAATACACGAGAAAAGAGATGGAAAACTAATCAGGGAAAACTCTTGTTTGGAAAGAGACAAAGTACGTAGTTGCGTAGAAAAAGTACTTAGTTTGGTGAATATAATATAAATAATAGGGTAAAGGGTAAAATTGAAATATAGAATAATAAGTGTGGACGTAATTGGAAAGCAAAATATGGAACAATACCACCACACCGGTTTGGTTTTTTCATAAAATGGGGGTTTTTCATTGTTCTGGAATAATGGATTTAACAATACGATACAATCAGTTTTATATTAACAATCAAAATAAAAATTGTATCTGGGGTAACAATACAATACAATACAATGGGAAACAACCATCCAAACAATACGTGGGTCATGATTTTTACTCCCTTAAGCAAGGAGGTTTTCCGCATAAAATTTATTTTCTTCTTTACTCTTCGTACTTATTTATTGAGGGAGTTGTGAGAACAAGTTAAACAACCTGATTTTGGGTATAACATGACAATTTTTGGTGTAAAATTTAATAGATCAATACATTATTGAACCCCCTCCCCTCTCTAGTGAATATATGATATAGTAAACTAACAATTGGTATTAGAGCAGGCCTAACACCTTTGAGAGATTCACAAGATGAGTGCACCACCGTAGATGAATGAAGGACAATCTACCACATGTTCACCCTTGTTCAACAGCCAGTACTATAGCTCGTGGAAAGTGAGGATGAAAGACTTTCTAATATTATCAAGCCTCTGAGGGTATCCCATCATGTCATCTCAGTCTTTGTGGGTATAATCATTAACGTATTTCAGTTGATCAGGTGGTGGTACGCATATAACATCATAACCCTTCCCCATACCCCATATACATATACTATACGCATAGATAACGCTATTTGATCACGGGTCAATGTACATGTATAAATGGAAGGCTCCCTAATATTATCAAGCCTCTGAGGGCATCCCATAATATCATCTCATTCTATGTGGGTGAAATCATCAACGTATTTCAGTTGGTCAGGTGGTGGTGCGCATATAACATTTTAACCCTTCCCCATACCCTATATACATATACTATACGCGTATATAATGCCATTTGGTCACGGGTCAATGTACATGTATAAATGGATGCAATGCATAATGACGTAAGTCAATAAGATCTCTCGGGATGTCATGAGATCCATGAACAGACGATATGATAGTAGAACATATAGGGAATCAAGAACATAGACAACCCTAGTACTTCTAAGAATAGAATTATTTGTGAATGTTACGTGGTTGCTCGTTTCGTTGTATCATATGGATCATGCCAAAAGGAAAGGATAACCTTAGCATACCTCAAGTCATCAATGCAACTCAAAAACAAGCTTATTACAACTAACGCTCCAACCCTATAATAAAGAAATACATACAACTTAGATGGCGCTATTTTATCACGTATCTTAAACGATAACTCGATTCTAAAATAAAACGGGCAACATTTCCCTTGATTTTACTGCTCCCTCAAGCCTACTATAGAAGAGATACAAAAACAATACAATAAGCAACTCAAAAAAAATCCAACTATAATTTGCGACCTTCAATACAACAAAACCCCCAAGTATATCATAACACACCCAATCAACAAGGGCCTGAAATTACAACGACGAGCTACCGGCCTACTATCCTACCACATGTGGCATTTCTCCACGCCCTTCATAATTTCAAACTCCATAAATCAGTAGTACATAGTCCAACACGAGTGGACTACAAAAATATCCACAAAAAGTGAAATAAATCGAACCCACGGATTTCGATTACCGTCTTGTGAGTTATAACTATTAGCAAATGAATTTATCAACCTTTCTTGATATTTTAAAGCTTAAATAAAGAAAGTAGGTATTTTATTAACTATGAATTACCTTCCAAAACTCAAATTACAAAGAAAAAATAGGGGCGGTATAATGATACTTACGCTGTAGGGATCGTTATTGCTTCTTGATTTCGTGAAAGGGATGCTGATCTTGATTGGAATTTCTTGGAACAGCCTCGGAGATCTTGAGAGTATTTTTGTGTAATTTGTATATGTATAATGACAATATATATAATATAGAAGATAACTTATAAGTCCACCGCCTCAATTCTCCAAGCAGGGGAGTCAGCTATCTGCTTGGCAGCTTAAGCGGTATAACTTCAGATGCTTGTATCTCTCTATTACAATATTGTATTGATACGCAGTTTGAAGCATTGAAAAATAGACTCATAGGGATCTAATTCCATAGAAAGATATCCATATAAATCTCAATAGATTGGGAGAAAACGTCCTCGCAACCTGGCCTATAAACTTGCCAGTTTCTCCAAAGTGCGGTAATGTGACTTGGTGACCCTACTTTAAAAATTCATATTTCTCTACCCTGATGTCGTATGAATAACTGGTTTGGACAATTAGGAACTAGGTTCCAATACCTTAATTTTGGTATGAGATATTTCCTAAAATGAAATCATAAAGCTCACGAATTTAATTTCTCAAAACAGCTCGTTACAAGGCAAATCTTGACTCAATATTTGCATAAGTTAAATCCAATTTTTCCCAAACTGTATAGTTTATATCCAATAATCATATATATTCATATTATGACGTTATCCTTATTCAAATCATGATTAATAAGTCTCATATTCGTTATACGTCACCTTAGGACGCACAAGGTGTAACACCAAACTTGTCGACTTTCGACAAAATTTATTTTCTTCTATTCGTTTAGCTTCAAAACTTTCTAACCATCTTGATACTAGTTATTCATGATCTTAAATATTTATAACCTCCACGGTAACATGAAAAAATTATTTTATAAACTTTTCAAAGATGATTTTATTTCTAAATTAACAAGTCTCATATTCATTATACGTCACCTTAGGACGCACAGGGTGTAACACCAAACTTGTCGACTTTCGACAAAACTTATTTTCTTCAACTCGTTTAGTTTCAAAACTTTCTAACCATCTTGGTACTAGTTATTCATGATCTTAAATATTTATAACCTCCACGATAACATGATTAACTTATTTTATCAACTTTTCAAAGATGATTTCATTTATGAGTTTACATCAATTGACTTACAACGTACTCTTACGTACGAAAACATGGGGTGCAACATAACCTCGGGACGGTGATGGCGCCTAATATTTTACTTGCTAGACAAGCAGGGATAGAAATAGTTTTAGTCCTGTTTAATAATTCAAATTAAATAATAACCCTGAAACTGAATAAATTGCAATAAAATGAAAAAATCATAATAGCATTGATACCTAGATACAATCCCAAAACTTGTGTCACAAGTACACGAGCGACTAGAGTAATACAAAATAATGGATTGAATGAAAACATGATTGTCTGAAATGAAATAAACATCTAGAATAAGGTAAAAGGGGACTCCAAAGCTGCAAACGCCATGTAGTTGTACCTCAAGTCTCTATGAGGCAATCAATCCGAGCAACCTACTAATCGCAACAAGGACAGACTCCAAAATCTACATAACAAGTGCAGAGTATAGTATAAGTATAACCGACCCCATTTACTCTGTAAATATCGAGCCTAATCTCGACGAAATAGTGGCGAGGCTAAGTCAGGTCACTTATTATAATAATAATAATAATAATAATAATAATAATAATAATAATAATAATAATAATAATAATAATAACAGGAAAGGAACATAAGATAAGTAAGGCAGTTAACTTATGAAAATAAACTCAATCCTCAAAATCAGTAAAACAAGAAACATCAGTCCTCAGAATCTCGTATAAAAACATTGGAAGCTAACACAATGCAACAATGAATGTATAACACTCAATCCGTTGCGGCACACAACCCGATCCACCGTACATGCACAATCCTCCATTATTTTACCATATAAGAATCAAGAATAACATGTAAATATGTTGCGGTGCCCAACCCGATCCCACCGTATAATCAGAATCAATATCATAATCCTCCCTTATTTTACCAAATCGAAATCACATGTAAAATCCGTTGCGGCGTGCAACCCAATCCCATCATATAAATATCAATCCTCCCTTATTCCACTCATTGCAGCATACAACCCGATCCGTAAGCAAAAATAATTAAATATAATCAATTCAACAACTCAATTCATAAGAGTCTCTACGATTAAAGAGTATGAAAGCAAATCCATAAAGGAACCCTGTACTAATTCAGGGAATGCTACAATTAATACAAAGTGACAAGATAAGCCAAATATATGATAATTAAGGTGCACAAGTAAGACAAGTAAGGCAAGTAACAATTAATCATCGAATCATGGAAGAAATGAACATTTTAATACAAGAGTAAATAGATGACAAGTAGCAAGTTACGACATAGAAAGCAATTAGGGCATGTGACAGTTAAGACATGGAATAAGATAAACAATGAAATACGAGAAAGCATAGAAATAATTATTTTGACGCCGTATATACCATCGCCGCCTCGCATATACGCCGTTACACATGTAATTAACATAACACATATTTCAAGGGTCCCTAATTATGTCAAATCAAGGTTAGACCCAATACTTACCTCACTCCGCAATCAAATCAAAGCTCAACCAGGGCCTTTCCTCTAAAATTTACCTCTAAACCAATCGAATCTAACCAAAATCGACTTAACATCAAAAAATAATATGAGGAAAATCAATTACAATACATAAAGCTAAGATCTTTACACCTTTTCCAAAAATTCAGCAAAATTTAACCCCGGACCCTCTTGATTAAAACCCGAGATTCGGATGCACATCCACCCCCGAGCCGTTTATGTGGTTAGTTTCGAAATATGATCTCAATTTGATGTCCAAATCTCACTTTTTACAAAAAAAAAAACCCAATTGTTTCCAAATCCATAATTTTCTACCATGAAAGAGCATAGATTAAGGTTAGAAATCAATGGATGTTGATGAAAATGGAAGAAAATGAGCTAAAGTATATTAAACTATGAAATGGTGATGAAATTTCTCTTCAAAGTCGCCTTTAGGCTGAGTTATAAGGTGAAGATGGTAAAAATGGGTGAAATCTCGATTTTTAGAAGTTTAAAAGACTGGGTGTCAGGTGTTCATCACGTTCATGATCTGTCCTCTGCGTTTGTGATAGCTCTTCCCCCATGGTCGTTGCGTTCGCAACCCTATGATCCTGTGCACGTAGAACAAGCAGTTGATCCCCCTTTCCAGGCCTAACCCTATCGCGTTCATGTATCTTTGGTCGTGTTCGGAAGGGTGATCCAACCATTGATTAGCGTTCTCAGCCCAAGCCTCGCGTTCGTATACAAAAAATGCACCCCAGCGTATGTTCTTCTTCGTGATCATGAGAGAAGCTTCGCGATTGCAAAGAAGGATGCACCAGACATCAACACACCTCAGAAACCAGGATTCTTCTAAGTTCAAAATCATTCGTCGTGTATCCGAAACTCAGTCGAGTCCCTCGGGCTTCAAATCAAACACACACAAAAGTGTAATAACATCATATTAACTCACTCGCGCGATCAAAATACCAAAATAACACATAGAACTACCAATCAAACACCAAAACGAATGTAATTTTCAAACTTTGAACATGCAACTTTATAACCGAACGTCCAAATCACGTCAAATCAACTTCATTTCACACAAAACTTTGCAGACAAGTCCTAAATACTGTAATGAACTATACCAAGTTCCAGAACCAAAATGAGCCCGAAAGCAACAAAGTCAACCTATATTCAAACTTACGAATTCTTTTAAACCTTCACATTACTAGTTCTGAACAAATTACGTTAAATCAAGTTAGGCAATTCCAAATTCGATTTTGGGCATACGCCAAGTCCCAAATCACAATACGGACCCACCGAGACCTTTAAAACAATGATCCGGGTCTGTTTATACAAAATGTTGATGTAGTCAACTCAATTAATTTTGAAAGCTAAATTTCACATTTTTATCACACAAAAAATTTTTTGAAAAAAGAGATGGACTATGCACACAAATCAAGGAAGGCTAAACGAAGCTATTCGAGTTCTTAGAACAAAAAATGAAGGCCATAACTAAAAATGACCTATCAAGTCATCACATTCTCCATCTCTAAAATAAACGTTCGTCCTCGAACAGACATAGAAAGGTACCTGAACTAGTGAAATAATATGAATAGCTACTCCACATATCTAACTCGAACTCCTACATGGTTGCCTCGATCAGCTAACCTCTCCACTGCATTCTAACTGAAGGATAGCTCTTAGACCTCAACTACCAGGCTAGAATTGCTCTCGGATCCTCCTCATAAATCAAATCCTTGTCCAACTGGACTGAGATGAAATCCAACACATGGGATGGATCATCATGATACTTCTGGAGCATGGACTCGTGAAATACTAGATGGACTGCTAATAAATTAGGTGGTAATGCCAGCCTGTAGGCCACCTCACCCACTCGCTCAAGAATTTCAAAGGGTCTAATATACCTAGGGCTCAACTTGCCCTTCTTTCTGAACTTCATCACATCCTTCATAGGTGAAACCCGGAGAAATTCCCTCTCTTCAACCATGAATGAAACATCACTAACTTTATGGTTAGCATAACTCTTTTTCCTAGACTTAGCTGTACGAAGTCGATCCTGAATAATCTTGACCTTATCCAAGGCATCCTAAACCAAATCGATACCCAACAACTGAGCCTCTCCTAACTCAAACCAACCAATTGGCGAATAGCACTACCTCCCGTACAATGCCTCATAGGGAGCCATCTGAATGCCTCTGCTGGTAGCTGTTATTGTAGGTAAACTCCACAAGCAGTAAGAACTGATCCCAAGAACCCCCCGAAATCCATAACACTAGCACGGAGCATATTCTCTAATATCTAAAGAGTACGCTTGGACCGCCCGTCCATCTAGGGATAAAATGTATACTCAACTCAACCTGTGTGCCTAACTCACATTGTACAGCACTCAAGAAGTGCAAGGTGAACTGTGTACCTCGATCAGAAATGATAAACACGGGCACACCGTGAAGGCGGTCGATCACGAATGTAGATATCAGCTAACCACTATGAAGAACAAGTAACTGCCATTGGGATGAAATGTGCTGACTTGGTCAACCTTTCCACAATGACCAATATCGCGTTGAACTTCTTCTGAGTCTGTGGGAGTCCAATAACAAAATCCATAGTGATACGCTCCTACTTCTATTTAGGAATCTATAGCCTCTAAAGCAAACCACCAGGCCTCAGATGCTCGTACTTTACGTGATGACAATTTAGACACCTAAGTTACAAATGCAACTATATCCTTCTTCATCCTCATCCACCAATAATGATGCCACAAGAACTTATACATCTTGGGGACACCCGAATGAATAGAATACCTGAATCTGTGGGCCTCCTCAACAATTAATTCACGAAACACATTCACGTTGGGCATAGAAATATGACCTTGCATTTGCAAAACCTCATCATCTCCAACAAAAACCTGCTTGGCACTACCTTGTCGCACTGTATCCTAAAGGACAACCAAATTGGGGTCATCATACTGATGCTCTCATACAAGGAAGACCGGGAGACTGTGCAAGCTAGAACACGAATGGGTTCTGAAGCACCCAACCTCACAAACTAATTGACCAAATCCTGAACAGCTGATGCAAGCGGCCTCTCACAAACTACAATATATGCAAAGCTACCCATACTTACAGCCTTTCCACCCAAGGCATCGGCCACCACATTGGCCTTCCCGGGATGATACAAAATGGTGATATCATAGTATTTCAACAGCTCCAACCACCTCCTCTGAATCTAGTTAATATCCTTTTGCTTGAACACATACTATAGACTCCGATGACTCATTAATACCTCGCACGACATGCTATAAAGATAGTACCTTCAAATTATCAGCGCATAAACAATGGCTGCCAACTCTAATTCATGAACAGGGTAATTTTTCTCATGAACCCTCAACTGCAGCGATGCATATGCAATCACCCTACTATCTTACATCAATACTGCACCGAGCCCAATATGAGATGTATCACAATACACCATACAGCATCCTAAACCTGTGGGCAACACCAACATTGGCACTGTAGTTAAAGTAGTCTTGAGCTTCTGAAAGCTCAACTTAAACTCATCCGACCATATGAATAGGGCACCATTCTTGATCAATCTAGTCGATGGGGCTGTTATGGATGAAAACCCCTCCACAAGCCAGCGATAATAACTTGCCAAACCTAGGAAATTCTGGATCTCAATAGTTGAAGTAGGTCTAGGCTAGTTCTGAAATGCCTTAATCTTCTTAGGATCCACTTTTATGCCCTCGGTCGATACAATATGCCCTGAAAAGGCAATTGAGTCTAACTAAAACTCATATTTTGAAAACTTGACATATAACTAACTATCCATCAAAGTCTGAAGTACAATCCGAAGATGTTGCTCATGCTCCTCTCGACTGCGGGAGTAGATAAAGATATCATCAATGAATACAATCACAAAAGAATCCAAATAGGGCTTGAACAACCAATTCATCAAATCCATAAATATTGCTAGGGCATTTGTTAACCGAAATGATACCACTAGGAACTCATAAAGCCCATACCGAGTCCGTAAAGCTGCCTTAGGGACATGTGATGCTATAATCTTCAACTGATGGTAGCCAGACCTCAAATCAATCTTCAAAAACACCTTGGAACCCTGAAGCTGATCAAATAAGTCATTAATCATTGGCAATAGATACTTGTTCTTGATAGTAACTTTGTTCAACTGCCGATAGTCTTTACCCATCCTCATCGACCCAACTTTCTTCTTCGGGCATAACGAGGCGCACCTTAGGGCGAGACCCCAGGTCTAATGAATCCCTTCATCAAGCAAGTCTAGCAACTGCTCCTTCAATTCTTTCAACTCTGATGGGGCCATACGGTATAGTGGAATACAAATGGGTTGAGTGCTCGAAATCAAATCAATACAGAAGTCAATATCCCTATCGGGTAGCATCCCCGACGGAACTACAAGAAACACCTCTGGAAACTCACGCAAATAGATGTTGAATCCATGGAAGGAACCTCCATACTCGAATCACAGACATAGGCCAAATATTCTAGACATCCCTTGTTGACCATACGTCGAGCCTTTACATAAGAAATAACCCTGCTGGTAGAGTGGCCAGCAGTCACTCTCCATTCTAATCGAGGCAACCCTGGCATGGCTAATGTCACGGTCTTGGCGTGACAATCCAATATAGCATGATAAGGTGGCAGTCAATCCATACCCAAGATAACATCAAAATCTACCATATCAAGAAGTAGGATATATACGCTAGTCGCAAGACTCCCAATAGTAATCACATATGAGAGATAGACGCGACTTACAATAATAGAGTCTCCCATAAATGTGGATACATACATAGGAGCACTCAAAGAATCATGTGGCACAACAAGATAAGAAGCAAAATAGAATGACATAGAGGAATAAGTATATAACTGAAGCATCTTTATTGAAAATTGTAACAATACATGTGATAACGATGTCAGATGACTTGGCCACGGGTCTAGCTAGGAAAGCATAAAATTAGGGTTGGGCCCTACCACTCTGACCTACGTCTCTAGGACGAGCTCTAGTTGGCTAGCCTTTACCTCTAAGAGCCTGACTTCCACCTCTAATGGCCTGACTTCTACCTCTAGCTACCTGACCCCTGACTTTAGCTTGCTGAGCAAGCGGTAGAGCAACTGGTGCCGGGACCATGGCACGAGAACTCTATTATGGCATGTCTCCCAACAATCTCAGACAGAACCTCCTGATGTGACCATTACCTCCACACTTAAAACACCCATCTTGCTGATGTGGCTACTGAAGATGAAGCTTACCTGAATGGGCTGGATAACCATGGTGATAGCTCTGTATTGGAGGCACACTAATAGGAGTTGATGGTGCACTATAGACTGGTTGCCTATAATGAGGTGCATAAGGATGACGACTCCCTAAAACACTATGAGATGCCTGAAGCGTTGACTGAAATGGCTTGGGAGGATGGAAGCTACTAAAAGTACCCCTGCCTCCTGTTGAGGCACCACTAAAACTACTGGAATGATGAGGCCTCTTATCAGACACTGGCCCCCTCTCCTGAGCAAGGACCATCTCGATCTGTCTAGTAGTATCGACATCCCTCTGAAAAGTAATATCATCTCCAGTCTCCTTAGCCATCGGTAGCCTGGTAATGAAAGTGATCCCATCAATGAATCTCCTCACTCTCTACCTCTCAGTAGGGAGAAAGATAATGGCATGGTGAGCTAGGTCCACAAATCGAGTCTCGTACTAAATAACAGTCATACTACCTTGCTGAAGACGCTCAAACTACATGCGGTAATCCTCTCTCAAAGTGACCAAAATGAACTTCTATAGAAATAGTTCTAAAAACTGATCCGAGGTAAGTGTAGGTGAACCAGCTATTCTAGTCAACAAATAATCTCTCCACCACCTCTTGGCAGAACCAGTCATCTGAAATGCTGCAAAGTCGACCCTATTGGTCTCAACTATTCCCATGTTCCGCAACACCTTATGGTAGTGATCCATATAATCATGTGGGTCCTTAGAAGGTGCGCCACTAAAATGAATAGGAAAGAGCTTGGTAAAGTTATCCAACCTCAACAAAGCCTCAGAAGACATAGAGGTCCCATCACCGGCCTATGCTGCAATAACCGGCTGAACCACCCCAACGAGGGGGACTGCTGGAGTCTGATACTAGGGAGCCGCCTACTCTGAGGTGTGAGTAGCGGGAGTCTATGCTCCTCCCCAAGCCCTAGAGACGGTTGGTGCCACCGGGAATCTACCAGTCTAGGTCATACTCTCCATAAGTCCCACCAAACGAACTACAGCGTCCTGAAGCACTGGAGTGGCTATGAACCCCTCCGGGACCTGAGTTAGTCCGATTGGTACAGTCTGAGCTGGAACCTCCACCTCATAATCAATCTGAGGCTCCACTATAAGTGATGTTGCTCGAGCTCTAGGCTGAGCTTTTCCTCTGCCTCGGTCTCTGTCCCTAGTAGTAGCTACTACAAGGGGATCCGACTCCCGTCCAGCTATGGATGCAGTGCGTGTTATTGCCATCTGTTAGAGAAAAAGAATAGAATGGTTCATAAATGATAGAATAAAATCGCACGATAGTGAAAGAAAGAAGTGAAATTTTTCATAAACTCCACAGCCTCTAGAAGATAAGTACAGACGTCTGCGTACCGATCCTCCAGACTCTACTAAGCTTGCCCGTGACTCGTGAGTACTGGCAACCTAGTGCTCTGATACCAACTTGTCACGACCAAAAATTCCCACCCTCGGGACGATGATGGAGCCTAACATTTCACTTGCTAGGCAAGTCACCGTTAGAAATATGAGTAAAACCGACTTCATGTACTCTGTGAGTGCTGAACCTAACCTCAACAAAATAGTGACGACGCTAAGACGAGTCACTTACAATAACTTGTACGCAGTATAATAACAACAATAACAATAATAACAATAATAACAATAATAACAACAATAATAATAATAACAACAATAACAACAATAATAACAATAACAACAATAACAACAACAATAATAATAATAATAATAATAATAATAATAATAATAATAATAATAATAATAATAATAACAATAATAATAATAACAACAACAATAGGAAAAGTAAGGCAGTTAACTTAAGAAAATAAACTCAATCTTCAAAAAACCAGAAAATCAATCCTTAGAATCTCATGTGAAACATTAAAAGCTAACACAATGCAACAATGAATACACAACACACATTCCGTTGCGACGCGCAATCCAATCCCACTGTACAAACACAATCCTCCCTTATAGGCCGAGCTCTAAGATAAATCTGTTGGTAATGGTAGAAAGAGAGAAGATGGAGATTCTGGGTGTAGATTAAGGGATTTTGATGGGGGGAAAAGAAGAGAGAAGATGAGAGGGAAAAAAAGGAAAGGATATAATTGAAGGTATTAATAATTCAACATGAGTCTTTTAAAGCAATATATACAATTTGTAAGAAAAACCTAAATACTTATTAAAAACTTCAAAACATAGAGAACATAGGTAAATAAGTTTCTAACATAGTATAGTTAGGTAAAAATCCTTTAAATATTATCCTTGTTTTTTTAATGTATGTAGAAAATAACCTCCAGCACCACACATACTTATTGCTTATCAGAAATTTCTCTCCTAGATTGGTAAATTTTATATTATATTTACTCTACCTGCATCGTTAATTGTTCACAAACTCTACCTAGTTGGCATGGCTTTGTAATTGTTCGATTGTTTGCTAAACTCTACCATACTGGTATGAGTTTGTGTTATCTACAACTGACCTATCCGTTAAATTGTTCATCAAAGTCTACCTCGATTGGTATAACTTTTCTGTATTGTTCAACAAAGTGTTATTCGATATATCACAATTTAAATTTCGATCAAACCATCACAAATCTGCTCCAAATAATCTCAAATTTAAAACAAAACCTCCAAATACTACCAAAATCGGTACCCAATCACCAAGTTAATCAAATAACATCAAATCCAGAAGATATAGTTTACCTTCTTCAGTTCTTTCTAAGGACCAACAATAGACATTTAATGTCACGACCCAAAATCTAACCTTGGTCGTGATGGCGCTTATCTTGTTACAACGCAAGCCTACTCCCAAAATATTACTACTAATTTGATTATAAGAATTTAATAAAATATTTTCAATAATTTAATTCCTGATAAACTAAATCAAATCTAAATATAAATAATATAAAATACGAAAAATGAGTCTCAAACATCGGGGCGTCACTAAGTCATGAGCGTCTAAAACTATGAACTGAGATATATAAATTGTCTAACTGTCCAAAGAAGAAATGATAAAATGAGTAACAAGGTCCTGCGAACGCTGGCAGCTACCTTGCAATCTCCACAGATAGCCGGCCTGAAATCAACGATCGCCGCGCTCTAACTCACCTAGATCTGCTCATAAAGTGCAGGGTGTAGTATGAGTACAACCACCTCAGTAGTAACAGAAATAACTAAGGAGCTGAGTAGTAGTGACGAGATGAGCAAAACAGTTCAATTATTTATTTTTCACAAATTTTAAAAATAACAGGAATAAATAGGTAAATTCCATAACTCAGTAAATGCCACAAAGAAATTTAACAGATAAATGCAGCAACAGCAAAAGTAAATACAGCCTCACAACAATGTCACTCCATCACTCAGCACTCGCACTCAGCACTCAATACTCAACACTCAATACACTCAACACTCTGCGCTCACTGGGGGTGTGTACAGACACCAGAGGGGCTCCCAAAGCCCAAGCGCTAAGCACGGAAAACTCACGTGCCATCATATCAATACCTGGATCCGCACGGTCAACTCACATGCTACGTGGACAACTCACGCGCTATGGTATCAATACCTGGACCCGCACGATCAACTCACATGTTATGCGGACAACTCAGGCGCTATGGTATTAATATCCTCACAACCAAGCCATCGTATCAATACCTGGATCCGCACGGTCAACTCACATGTTACGCGGACAACTCACGCGCTATGGTATAAATACCTGGACCTGCATGATCAACTCACATGATACGCGGACAACTCGCGCGCTATGGTATTAATATCCTCACAACCAGGCCCTCGGTCTCACTCAATCATGTACCTCACTAGCCCTACCATCATCAACAAATAAGGGGACACAACCCACATCACGTATCACATCATATTAGCAATTAATAGAGACTGAGATAAACATGTACAATAATTTCTGTGACTGAGTACAAATAATGTGAGCATGCATAAAGCCTAAGTATGATCTCTAACATGAAGGCAAATACGTTCAACAACAAGTAAACACATAACTACAGATAATAGCCATTAGGCCTCACAGCCTCACGGGATGGACCAAGTCTCAATCCCTCGTGGTACACACCCACACTCACATCACCTAGCGTGAGAATCACAACCAAGCAATCACATGATATCAATTTCTCCGGGTTTATACCCTCAAAGCCAGAGTTAAAACTGTTACTTACCTCAACCGTATAAAATTCTACTTCGGGATACCCTTGTCTCTGGAATCGGTCTCCAAAAGCTCTAAATCTAACCATAATCAGATTAATACCATCACCATATGCTAAAGAATCGAATTCCACAATAAAACTATAAAATATGTCAAAAATTCGAAATTGGCCAAAATCAGGCCCCCTGGCTCACGTCTCAAAATCAGTCAAAAATGGCAGAATAATAATCATCGTCCTCTCCCGAGTCTAACCATATAAAATTCGTCAAAATTGGACTCCGTTTGATCCCTCAAATCTTCACTTAAAACTCTCCAAAACTCAAACCCTAACTCCTTCAATTTTTCACTTTAAAATCATCAATCAAATCCCAAAAAACGAAGATAGATTCATGAAATATAATCAAAACCGAGTATAGAAAATCTACCCCAATCCATATGGTGAATATAGCCTCTAAAATCTCCCAAATTCGAGCTCCCAACTCAAAATATGATCGAATGAGCAAACTCTAGTTTTATGTATTTTTCTGCCAGCTATTCTGCCTCGTTTTTTGTGCCAAAAAATCCAAAAATACATATTTTATGCCTCCAATAGATTCCTTGTAAAATGCTAGTCAAGTTAAGCTTTTGAATCACTCAATTTGACCTTAAAATGAATGAGATATGTAGGTTTTAGTATTTGTAAATCGTGCAGATTTTTAAATAAGCTGTTAGTGGCAATTTCGTAATTAAACTGAAAAATTTGGCAACCTAATTCTTAGTAAAATGACCATAAAATCCTTATACGATGTCCAAATTCAATGATTCTTTTTGCTACAGGTCCGTAATTACGATACGAATCTAATGCTTCAATAAAAATGAAATCGGAGCTCATTTGTTCAATATGATATCATTTATACTTGAAGAAACGACGTCGAAACATAAGAAAAACAAGCACAACACAACACAAACCTATCCAAAACTCACCTGAGGCACTCGGGACCTCAACCAATAATTCAAAAAGTTCATATATCACTACCCGAACTTAGTCAAACCTTCGGAACACCCAAAATACCAAATCAACCTCGAATTTAAGCCTAAGAACTTCTAAACTTCCAACTTTCGCCAATTCAAGCCTAATTCTTCCACGGACCTCCAAATTATATTCCAGACACACTCCTAAGTATAAAATTACCAAACGAAGCTAATCGAATCATAAAAATCTAAATCTGAATTCGTTTACTCATAAGTCAACTTCTGATTGACTTTTTTCTAACTTAGCTTTCTAACTAAGAGACTAAGTGATCATTTCACTCCAAAAATAACCCGAACCCAAACCTACAACCTCAACACAGTTGAACAACACATAAACAAGTATAGGTGGGGGGAAATGGTGCTATAACTCTCAGAACGAAGGACCGGGTCATTACATCCTCCCCTTCTTAAACAAATATTTGTCCTCGAACGAGTCTAAAAAAATACCTAGAGTCTCAAATACGTGAAACCTTCAGCAATACCTTCTCGTCACATTCAAATCATATGAACTCATCTCGCGGTCACATCATGCTCATCACGTGCCATCCAACCATTATTTTCACTAATAGGGACACTACCGAACATATAAGTCCACAAGCATGCGCTCTCAAAATCAACACCTTAGTACTCAATCTACAGTCAAAACTCGGCCTTAAATCCTCCAGACTGGCCCAACATCAATACACAGAAATCACATCTCGCACCTCATACAAGGAATCATAATCCGTCGATGCACAACTGATACCGAGCACTCATGTGCGAATATGAATGCGTGGAAGGAATTCAAAGAGTTACACTTCAAGCTGAATCAATACCGTACGATAAGAATTCAAGAAGGTGAAGTTTTCCTAAAGGTTCTACAGCCTCTCGAAGATAAGTACAGACGTCTTCGTACCGATCTGCAAGACTCTACTAAACCCGCTCATGACTCATGAGACCTATGTAACCTAGGCTCTGATACCACCTTGTCACGACCCAAAATCTAACCTTGGTCGTGACGGCGCCTATCGTGTTACAAGGCAAGCATATTCCCAATATATTACTACTAATTTGATTATAAAAATTTAATAAAATATTTTTAATAATTTAATTCCTGATAAACTAAACTAACTCTAAATATAAATAATATAAAATACGAAAATGAGTCCCAAACACCGGGGTATCACTAAGTCATGAGCGTCTAAAACTATGAACTGAGATAAATAAACTGTCTAATTGTCCAAAGAAGAAATGATAAAAGGAGTAATAAGGTCCTGCGAACGCTGGCAGCTACCTTGCAATCTCCACAGATAGCCAGCCTGAAATCAATGATCGCCGCGCTCTAACTCACCTGGATCTGCACATAAAGTGCAGGGTGTAGTATGAGTACAACCACTTCAGTAGTAACAGAAATAACTAAGGAACTAAGTAGTAGTGACGAGCTGAGCAAAACAGTTCAATTATTTATTTTTCATAAATTTTAAAAATAACAGAAATAAACAGGTAAATTCCATAACTCAGTAAATGCCATAAAGAAATTTAACAGATAAATGCAGCAACAGAAAAAAGTAAATGCATCCACACAACAATGTCACTCCATCACTCAGCACTCGCACTCAGCACTCAATACTCAACACTCAATACTCTGCGCCCACTGGGGGTATGTACAGACTCCGGAGGGGCTCCCAAAGCCCAAGTACTAAGCACGGACAACTCACGTGCTATCATATCAATACCTGGATCCGCACGGTCAACTCACGTGCTACGCGAACAACTCACGCGCTATGGTATCAATATCTGGACCCGCATGGTCTACTCATGTGCTACGTGGACAACTCACGCGCTATGGTATTAATATCCTCACAACCAAGCCATCGTATCAATACCTAGATCCGCACGGTCAACTCACATGCTACGCGGACAACTCACGCGCTATGGTATAAATACCTGGACCCGCACGGTCAACTCACATGCTACGCGGATAACTCACTCGCTATGGTATTAATATCTTCACAACCAGGCCCTCGACCTCACTCAATCATGTACCTCACTAGCTTCACCATCATCAACAAATAAGGGGTCACAACCCACATCACGTATCACATCATATTAGTAATTAATAGAGACTGAGATAAACATGTACAATAATTTCTATGACTGAGTACAAATAATGTTAGCATGCATAAATCCTAAGCATGATCTCTAACATGAAGGCTAATAAGTTCAACAACAAGTAAACACATAACCACAGATAATAGCCATTAGGCCGCACAGCCTCACGGGATGGACTAAGTCTCAATCCCTTGCGGTGCACACCCACACGTCCGTCACCTAGCGTGGTTATCACCACCAAACAATCACATGATATCAATTTCTCCGGGTTTATACCCTCAAAGCCAGAGTTAAAACGGTTACTTGCCTCAACCGCATAAAATTCCACTTCGGGATGCCCTCGTCTCTGGAATCGGTCTCAAAAGTTCTAAATCTAACCATAATCAGATTAATACTATCACCATATGCTAAAGAATCGAATTCCACAATAAAACTACAAAATTTGTCAAAAATCCGAAATTGGCCTAAATCCAGCCCCCTGGCTCACGTCTCAAAATCAGTCAAAATGGCAGAATAATAATCCTCGTCCTCTTCCGAGTCTAACCATATAAAATTCGTCAAAATCGGACTCCGTTTGATCCCTCAAATCTTCACTTAAAACTCTCCAAAACTCAACCCTAACTCCCTTAAGTTTCACTTTGAAATCATCAATCAAATTCCAAAAAACGAAGATACATTCATGAAATATAATCAAAAGCAAGTATATAAAACTTACCCCAATCCATATGGTGAATATAGCCTCTAAAATCTCCCAAATTATAGCTCCCCAACTCAAAATATGATCGAATGAGCAAACCCTAGTTTTATGTATTTTTCTACCAGCTATTCTGCCTCGTTTTACATGCCAAAAAATCCCAAAACGCGTATTTTATACTTCCAATAGATTCCTTGTGGAATTCTAGTCAAGTTAGGATTTTGAATCACTTAATTTGACCTTATAATGAATGAGATATGTAGGTTTTAATATTTGTAAATCGTGCAGATTTTTAAATACACTGCTAGTGGCAATTTCGTAATTAAACTGAAAAAATCTAGCAACCTAATTCTTAGTAAAATGACCATAAAATCCTCATACGATGTCCAAATTCAATGATTCTTTTTGCTACGGGTCCGTAATTACGATGCGGATCTAATGCTTCAATAAAAATGAAATCGGAGCTCTTTTGTTCAATATGATATCATTTATACTTGAAGAAACGACGTCGAAACATAAGAAAAACAAGCACAACACAACCCAAACCTATCCAAAACTCACTTGAGGCACTCGGGACCTCAACCAATAATTCCAAAAATTCATATATCACTACCCGAACTTAGTCAAACCTTCGGAACACCCAAAACACCAAATCAACCTCGAATTCAAGCCTAAGAACTTCTAAACTTTCAACTTTCGCCAATTCAAGCCTAATTCTACTACGGACCTCCAAATTATATTCCGGACACACTCCTAAGTCTAAAATGACCAAACGAAGCTAATCGATTCATAAAAATCCAAATCCGAATTTGTTTACTCATAAGTCAACTTCCGATTGACTTTTTTCTAGCTTAGCTTTCTAACTAAGAGACTAAGTGATCATTTCACTCCAAAAATACCCCGAACCCAAACCTACCAACTCAATACAACTCAACACAGTTGAACAACACATAAACAAGTATAGGTGGGGGGAAATGGTGCTATAACTCTCAGAACGAAGGACCGGGTCATTACATTTTAGATTTTTAATATAAACCATTAAATCAAATATTTGAACTAAAAACTTAAGCATAAATTATCAATATTCATACAATTTTAATAATAATAAATCTTTACTTTTCAATTTTCATCCCAAAATAATAATTTCAAGCTTCCAATATTGAATAACGATCCTATTCGTGGCAAGAAGAAGCCTATTTTGCAAAGAAAAAAGTCAAAAACATGGATATTATTTAAAGGTCAGTCCTTTAGAGACCCAATCGGTGTAATTTTTTGCTCAAATTTTATATATTGCCTCTGTAGATAACAAATTTTGGGTCGAGAAAATAAAATCAAAACCGAAAAATATCGCAACAATCGTAGTATTTTATTTTGAATATTTGAGTGTTACAATCTCTATGATTCCTCTGATTCTACTTTCCTATTGTAATTAAATTCAAGGGCCTTTGAGCTTGATCTTGAATCTATATTTGTTTCCACGGACGATGATCTTGTTCTTGAGCTTGAGCTTGATTGCTTGAACTTGACCTTGATTCGTTCTTTGTTCTTGAGCTTGAACTTGATTTCTTGAACTTAAACTTGATTGCTTGAAGCTTGAAACTTGTAGAGAAATTTGCGGCATTTGATCTACGAGCTCTCTCTTGCTTCTTCTTATAACTTCTGGTGTCTTTTCTGAGTTATGAAGACCCCTATTTATAGCTGTGGAAGGGAAGAGTTATGATAAGAACAAACTCTTTCCAACCAATCAAATTGAAGTGTGACATGGCTGCATTTGATTGGCCAAAACATGTTACTTGCATGCGTAGCACAATTTCATTGGCCTTTCAGTGTGATTGTGCATGCCTTGTCATTTTGACACGTGGCATGATCCTATTGGCTCTTCCGTTTGACTTGGTGTGTCACGTCATTTGACACGTGGCACCAACTGAGCCACTAGGAAGATGATATATTGGGCTTAATGAATTGGGTTCATCACTTTAGCCCAATTAAATGGGCTAGCCCAATGGATTAAGACTCATTTATTTAATCTATATATATTAGACTTATATAATTAATTCAGTTATATTAGCCCATAATATTTATTTGGACCAATATACCTTGGATTTAAAATATAGTCCAAATTCTTTTATGGATTTAAATCTAATAATTTTTTATATGTCTACGGCCTCATTTATATCATTTTAGCAAAGTCCAACTATGCCCATTGGAAAAAAAAGAATTGGTTAGGTTTTTTGAATGTTGATCTTTTTTTCTGGATATTTTTAATTATATAATTTAATGGCTAATTGTTGATAAGTAATGTCTATCCGTCCTCATCTTGCTTTGAAGGCTATGGTCTATGTCCTCAATTATTTTTGGGAAATTACCAGCTATATCCATTTATAAGTAGCTCATTACAAAAATTGGTCAATTGAGAAAATATTACTAATATTAGTCAATTAGCTATTTGTAGCAAAAAAATATCAAATTTTTGCTTTGTTTTGAGTGGGTGTTATTAGAATAGATTGGGCATAACTTAAGGAGCTTGAATCTCAGGGATGATTTGGTGAAGTTTTGAGGTGGTTTGAATTGAAAAATTGAACTAAAAGTTGAACATGAAAAAAAATGACACTGTGTATCACATATGTATCATATTTGTATCAATTGTGTATCACATGTATATCCATGTATACCTATGTGTGAGATACATGCGTGATACATATTTGATATATGTGTCGCAAAAGACTTTTTTGAACTCGATTTAATTACGAATTTTGACACAAAACCAGTCCAAATCACCTCCAATCTTCCTCAAATTTTGTATATTGACTTATCTATATATTTTCAATGAATTTCAACTATACCCATTGAAAAAGTTCATTTTTTCTTTTGATTTTTGGAATATTGTATAGATTTTTGTATTTCATCACCTTATTTGCTACCCTGTCCATAAAATTTCCTTTCCGTCTTGTATCTAATGTTACTAATTACGCTTAAAAATATTGAAGGTGATTTTTGCATATGATTCTTTGATAGAAATGACCCTATTATTTGGTTTTTCAATTTTTGTTGGCTAGTTTTGATAAGTCTATGACTAATGGCTAGAGGTCGGTAAGTTGAAATTTATTTAGGATATTTATGTAAGTTTCCCACTATTTTTTATAATATACGGGTTGGGGTCATCGCCTAAACCCCATCCACAAACTGAATGGGCTATGGTCTATGTTCTCTCTATATTTTAACTATGAGGCCAAAATACTAGATACGATTGAACCTGCAACAAAAACTGTGTTCGCCACAGCAGGCATCTTAATAAGTAACAACCCACAGTGGAATATGATCCTCAAGCAAAACACATAATGCCGTGCAACAGAGTATGTGACTAAACTAAGATTTCTGACTGAAGGAAACTATAGCTTTGCTTTGTAGCATGATCGACTCCTCAGCGTCAGTATAAAGATATGAGCATCCTTTAACATAACAATGTCTCCCCCTCCCCCCTCCTCCCAAATCCATACACGGACCCACCCCCAGGGGCGGCTCAATACTATTGGGGCCTAAAGCCAAACTTCAAATAGAGGCCTTAATTTTTTTCTTAAAAAAAAAATTCATATATATTTTTTATTTGAAGTTTATTTTCCTTGTCTTTTGAGATGCAAAGGTATGAATAACTGTTTTATAATCAATTTCTTCTAATAATTCCTTTTCAACTAGTATAGCTAATCCATTCAACCTCTCTTGAGACATTGTTGATCTTAAATAAGATTTTATCAATTTTAATTTTGAAAAA